>BGKB01000009.1:476074-589139 GCA_003116975.1 Aurantiochytrium sp. KH105
GAAGCTTCCCAGGAAATTAGAAAGATGACCCTCACACTTGAACGCGAGCATGAACAGATCTTCTTACAGTAACCAGCTCACGTCCCTCCCCGAGACTATTTCGGGACTTTCCGAACTTACCGACCTGTAAGTCAGATGATGTCATCAAATGGTTGACGAGACAGAAAATGAAATCTGAATAACATTGGCCATTCGAAAATCCCCTGTCTACAGAGATCTCTCCTTCAACAACCTCATGGAATTGCCCTCTTCGATTGGGGCTTTGACCAAGCTGACTAAGTTGTACGTGATAGTGGCTGAAGCTTCCCAGGAAATTAGAAAGATGACCCTCACACTTGAACGCGAGCATGAACAGATCTTCTTACAGTAACCAGCTCACGTCGCTCCCCGAGACTATTTCGGGACTTTCCGAACTTCTTTACCTGTAAGTCAGATGATGTCATCAAACGCCTGTCGAGACAGGAAATGACTTGTCACTAACATTCGTCATTCGAAAATCACTCAAATGCAGAAATGTTCGCAACAACAAGCTCACGGAATTGCCCTCTTCGATTGGGGCTTTGACCAAGCTGTCTTACTTGTACGTGAAAGTGGCCGTAGCGGATCGTTCTCCGAGGAAACTAGAATGATGACCCTCACACTTGAACATGAACAACAACAGATATTCCGACGTCAATCAGCTCACGTCCCTCCCCGAGAGCATTTTGGGACTTTCCAAACTTCGTGACCTGTATGTAAGATGATGTCATCGAGACGGCGACGAAGTAATCGATTATACGAGCGAACCGCTGAAAAGGAACTAACACTTCGTTTTATGTTATAGAGACATGTCTTACAATCCTCTCACCTCCGTTCCCGAAAGCCTTTCCGAACTCACAAAGCTCAGAAGTCTGTACGTCAACACATACGCTCGTTAGAATCAGAGATCAATCGTACTCACTGTCACAATCAATCGTACAGGGATATCGCAGACACAGATCTTACGAAGCTTCCCCAAGCGATCACTATCATGACAAATCTGATCTACTTGTAAGTTCTTCGCGAGATATCTGCGGTGCAAGAAAGCTCACACGATTCCGATGCGCAGGGACATTGATAACGTTCCTCTCTGCGGGCCACAGCCAGTTCTTCCTGCCTCCCTCACGGGGACAAATCGACCGTATGAAGGAACAGGGCAATTTAACGCGTGTCCAACGCCGTCCCCTACGCAGTCCCATACTACACCAACTACGCAGTTCCCTACAACTGAGCCGACAGCGATGAACGATGACGAGTCGTCGGCTACGCTGGTGGCGCTTACCGTGGGTCCTCTGGCTGGCGCGTTTGTGGCCGTCTCATTCGTTGCCGCTGTCGTCATTCGTCGCCGCCGTCGCGCGGCCACGACCGAGGCCAACGCAGTACCCGACGCAGTGCCCTACGCAGTGCCCTACGAAGGCCCCTCCGCAGGCCCTTAGGCACCAGACGCAGTCCCTACTGCGGTCCCCAATGGCCGAGCCGACAGTGATGAACGAGTGCCGCCAAAGTGATGAAGAGTGGTCGGCTACGCCGCTGGCGCTTATAAGTTGTGGTCGTCTCCTTGTTTGCCCCTGTCTTCGTCCGCTGCCGCCCTCGCGGCAAGATCGAGGCCGAAGCGAACGCCAAAGTCGCCGTTTTTGCCAGCGCCTGAGACATCCATCCGAAGTCCGAGTCATGATTTTATTGCATGCATCACCTGCATGGATGAGCTCAAAGAAATTATCAATGTTCTGACAATCAATACCCTGCGGGGCTAAAGCACCCGCGACCTGAAGTGCGGTTTTTCCGATGGAATTGTCTTATTGGTTCTATTCGTAGCCGGCGGAGCCGGTCTTGACGAAGGATGACTTGTAGAAGAAGGAGACTTGGGAGCAGGCCAGTGAGTAGGAGCTTCCTCGGCGCGCAGTAGCTGCTTCGCCAAAGTTATCAAGCGAATAGTCCTTGTAGAAATCTCGAAGGAGTCGGTCTGCGTTGGCTTTGAGCGCGATCGCCTTGTCCTTGTCGCAGTGTGCAGCCTCGTGCAGGTATTGCGCGGCAGCGAGGCGCGCATGGAGGTATTGTTGAACATCGTGCGCCTGGTTCTCCTTCGCGTTCATGTAGGTCGAAGCAATGTCCGGAAGCTCGCGGCCGAAATTTGGAAAGGACCAAAAGTCTCCGACCGCATCGAAGTCACCACCAGAAAGATAAGCTATGAGGCCCTTTTGGCAGATGACGGGAAGCTGAGAGAGGACGAAGACGCCGGCAATTAGCTGACCCAGGGCCAGTCTTTGCTCTGCAAGGTCGAGGGGTACCCGAAGATGGCTTTCGTAGGCAGAGGCTTCGTTGTCAGGGTCAGGGTAGCCGTTCTGAGGTTTGTTGTCGCCAGCCTCGTCAATGAGGAATGTGTGCTTGAGCTTGAAGTTGCTAAAAAATTTGACTGCGATCTGCCCTCTGACGTTTTTGACAAGTTCGAAACGTACGGGCCAGGTTACGGTAGATCTCTTTTTGCCAAAGTGGCTGGTAGATGGAGGCGAGCTTTGTTCTGATCTCTCGGCAGAGCGTCCTGTAGCTCCTATCGCGAAGCTGGGTGACCTTCTCGGGTCCTCTGGGGTCCGGGTTGGAAATGCGGACCGCACCATCATTGATCTTCTCGCGGATTCTCCACCGCAAGCATTTTCATGTTGTGGGTTGCTCGGAAACCTGTGTGGATGCCGTCGTCGCGCTCATTCATGACGACAAAGTAGCCGATGTTCTCCTCAAGCATTTTGGCCATGTGATCGCTTTCCATGCCCAGATTGCTCTCAATGATGAGAACAGACACATTGTGTTGCAGAAGCGGGTGTCCGAGCGGAGTTGATTCACGTGCTCGATGATAAGGCTGTGGTTCTCCTTGGCCGTTTTGCAGGGAAAGGATTCGAGGCCGACGATCAAGTGCATGCCGCCGCGGCGGATGACGCTAGTGATTGCACTTTCCGATTGCTTGCCCACCGCGGCAGGGTCGTTCGAGTGGAAGACATGGTCGTAGGTTTCGTTGTAAGGCAGCGATAAGCGTTCCATGTTCGCAAATTGGTTGATGAGCTTTTTCGGGAACGCCCGCTGATGCAGCGCAGACGCGACACCACCAATCTCTCGCGCAAGCATCTCCTCCTGACCCCTCATGATAGCATTGAGACTCTTGCGCTTGCGCTTCGATGACCACGCTGGAAGCAAGTGCGCGTTGTGGTTGCATTTGTGCGCCTCATCTTTGTCGCGACATGGCTTGCACGCAAGGTGGATGTTTGTGACGGCGAAAAGAAGCTCGCCATGCAGATCCTTCTGCTCGACGTGTTTTGTGAAGAAGTTGTCTTCACTGGTGATCGTACTGATACCAATGATGCTCGTGCGCTCGAGCTGGTGCAAGGACACCACCACCTCCTCGCAGAGCACCACGTTGGGATCTGAGCCTGACCTGGGCGTTGAAAGAAGCTTTCAGCTCGAACACAGAGACTCATTTTCGCGGCTCATCTCCTGCTACATCCATTCCCAGTTGCAGCCTACGAGTTGGCGCTTGAGCAAAAGCAGCGAGGTCAGATCATTGGTGTCAAGCTGTTGAACGGGACGATGAAACGTGGAATGAAAAACTTTTGACAATTTCGGTTGGGACAACAACCAGCTCACAAGAGTGTTTCAGGCTGCGGTTTCTGCGTCGTAGTGACTTCTTATTTTTTTAAAAACAAGCTGTTTCAACAAAATCCATTGTAGTGGCATACCTGCAATAGGAAAGAAAAGCAAGACAGGCATTTTGTGTTTAAGGGGGGGGGTGTAAAAGCGAATCCACAGCGAGCCGCACCAAGAGTTGCGGTTGCATGAACCCGATCACAGCCAGTCTCCAAAACGCGGTCAGGCCGAGCACGGAGCTAATTTGTGACTCGCCCCCGCGCACGACATCTGACAAGCTATTGCAGCAGCCAGCAGGCAGTCACCCACGTCCACCAAGCCAAGCCAAGCTAAGCCAAGCCAAGCCAAGCCAAGTCAAGTCAAGTCAGGTCAAATCAAGTCAAGTCAAGGAGACACGTCCAAGAAGAGTTTGGAAGCAGCCGCAGCGATTGCCTGCCGAGTGGCGGCTTGGTCAAGAGCACGGAGCGACTGCGACTGCGACTACACGTGCCGTAAGATGAGTAGGTTCGGCGCGCGTGTCGACTCGCCAGCCGACCGCAACAAACTAAGCCGGACGGCCACTCGTCCCCGACGGACGGCCCGCCCGCCGCAAGCAATTGCATGAAGACCTCGGAAAGAACTCGTCCCAGCAGCAGCTGGCAGGAGCGCGTCGTGTCTCGTCGCCGCCACGCGGACATTGCCAATCGCTTCTTCCCCTTGGCCGCCGGAGCCGGAGCCGCTGCCGCCCCAGGCCCGCGCGAGCGTCGGAGCCGCGTCTCCACGCTCCGCTTCCTGGCAATTCTATTCTTCTCGCCGCTGCGCCTTACGCTTTTACATTAGAGACGGCGCCGGGGACTCGCGTCCCAGGCAAGGCTCGCAGCCGCACACTCGCTCCCGGCAAGCACAGGTAAGTAAGTCGCTGCCCGCGCAGGCCTGCGCCTCTCTCGTCGCGCTTGACATGAAATCGCCGCACGACGGCGTGCAGACGTCCCCGCCGCGTCGCCGTCGTCGCCGTCGCCGGCGCGGTCGCGGTCGCGGTCGCGCGGGGCGTACAGTGTCGCGCGTGCGGCGAGGGCGGCCTTGCGATGCGGTGCCTCGCCTTGCAATGGACGCCGTCGCGGGAAGCGAAGAAGACGCAGCGGCACGCGCCGCGCCCTGAGAGAGCGCGACTTCCCACGGCCCGCTCCCGCCGGCCGGGGTCCTGCACGAAGGCGGCGGCCGGAGCACGTCTCGGAGGCCGCGCAGCTGCAGCCCGCGTCCCGTCGCGAGCGTGTTCCGGAGAGATCGCGCGCGGGTTTTCTCGAGGTCAGGTCGTGGTGCCAAGGAAACGGCCTCGCCATGCCATGCCATGCCATGCCGTGCCAAGCCGCAGCTCACCCAGGCCGAGCGGCCGTCCAGAGCGGGACCCACGCCGCGCGGGGCGCAGCAGAGCGCGGGTTGCGGTATGGCGGGGCGTCGCTTGCGCCCGGTCATCGCGGCTGTTCATGCTCTACGTCCATCCATCGTCATGAGTCTAGGCGGCCCTGTTTATTATAGCGCGGCTGCGATCTGGTCATCTCCGCGGGAGGCGGGGCCGGCGTGAGAAGTCTCAGACGCGCGGGGCGTAGGAAAAGCGGTAGCGCAGCCGTAGCTGCGCGGAATCCGCGGCCTGCTCGCAACCGCGCGCCTGAGGACGCCGGGTCCAGNGCGCCCGAGACGCCGGAGACGCCCGCCCGCCCGCCCGCCCGCCCGCCCGCCCGCCGCCTCCGCGCGCCGCGTGCCGCCGCGAGCGCGCCCGGGAGCGAGGGCGCGGCATCTCGTCCTCCTCGCCCTCGTCCTCTTCATCTCCATCTCCATCTCCTCCCGCATCCCCGTCCTCGCCGCCGCGCCTCCGCGCGCGCAGACCCCGCCCGCGCGCCGCGCGCCCGCCCCTCGCCCGCCCTCGCCGCGCGCCGCCCGAGGGCCGCGGCCGCGCAGGCGGAGGGGGCCAACACCGAGCGCCAAGGCGACGTCGACGGCGCCGGCCTCGGCGGCCTCGACGACCCGGGCTTCGACCCTCGGCCGCGCCCTCTTCGCGCCACCTCCCTCGCCTCGCGCTCGAGCAGCAGCAGCAGCTGCTGCACCTCGAGCAGCAGCTCGAGAGGGAGGACCAGAAGCGGCAGGGGCGGTCGGTCAGTCAGTCGCGCAGACTCGGCCGAGTCGGTAAGAGCGACGCGAGACGAGACGAGACGAGACGAGCCGAGACGGCCTCGAGCTCGAGCAGCAGCAGCAGCAGCAGGAGCGCCAAGAGCGGGAAAGGACGCTTGCCAGGGAGGACGCCAAGAGCGGCTCGTGGGGCTCGTCGAAGCGAGCTGGGACGGACGAACGAGGGACGGCGCCGAGCGCCGAGCGCGGGGGATACAGAGGCGAATTCTGCTGGCGCGCCGGGAGCGGTTCGTTCGGCGTGGCCCACCTCGCATCGACTGGTCTCAGCATCTTCTCTCGGGTCTCGTCTGTCTCGTCTCGTTTCACCTCCTCGCTTCGATTTACGCTCGCCTCGAAGCCGGGTTGGTGGACGCTTGCTTCCTTGGGTGGTGTACTAGCGAGGAAGTGGAGGAGGCGGCAAAAAGGTCCGTCTCGAGTTTCGACGCCGGCGCGTCCTCGACTTTGAGAGCGAGACGCGGGAATTTTGCGCCGAGCCTGGAGTGCCGTGCAGAAAAGGAAAGGGCCAGGTCGGAGCATTTAGTTGTTGTTGTGGTGGTGGTGCTTCAACTGCTACTGCTACTGCTACTGCTGTTGCTGTCGCTGGTGCTCCTGACCGCAGCCAGCACGGCATCAGGGACCAAACGCTTTTCCGAACCGCTGTCGTGTAGGTAGGTAGGTAGGTAGGTAGGTGGGCAGCCAGACAGCCAGGCAAACAAGCAGGCCAAGGGGACAGAAGAGTAAAACGCGAGCCCGGGCCGACGGGGCGAGGCGAGGCGAGGCCACGCGCGCCATTCAGAGGCACCATGGGCTGTGTTTCATCGTCGAGTGCACGCCATGACCTCGAGGGTAAGCCCGTGGGGCTCAAACACTTTGACAAGGGCCGTGTTCTTGGCGAAGGAGGTTTTGGCAAGGTCAAGGCCGTCACCAAACGCGGCGAAGCGCCCTTGCGCTGGCACGCCATGAAGATTCTTAACAAGGAGAACGTGGTGGACAAACGACGCTTTCAGGAAATCTTTCGTGAACGCGACATGCTCACGTCGCTGCGCCACGAGCGCATTTGTAATCTGTACTATGCCTTTCAGGACCCCAAGCACCTGTACCTGGTCATGGACCTTGCGCTCGGCGGCGACCTGCGGTACCAGCTGAATCACAACGCCCAGGGCCTCCCTTTTACAGAGACGCGCACCCGGATATACGTCGCGCAAGTGATTGAAGCACTCGACTATGTACACTCGCAAGGGATAATCCATCGTGACGTCAAGCCAGAGAATCTGCTCCTGAACGGAAACGGCTGGGTGATGTTGACAGATTTCGGCATTGCCCGCGATGTGGACGAAGCTGGACTCTGTCAGTCCGGCTCGGGAACCGGGGGCTACATGCCGCCAGAAATCTACACACGATCGCATGCGCATTCCAAGACGGCAGACTGGTTTGCGCTTGGGGTGACGATGCACGAATTTTTGACAAAACGGCGACCGTTTCGCGGCGACGACATCCGGCGAGCAGGCCGCATGTTGACGAGCAGCGGTAAGATTAAGCCCTCGTACGAGAAGGAGGGCGCAACGGAGCCCCTGGCGACGCAGTTTTTGCAAGACTGCCAAACCGAGGATTTTGGGCTCAGCAGTGAATGCGTCGACTTGTTGTCACGCCTGTTTTGTGTGCGTCGCGGTCTGCGGCTTGGGGCAGGCGGGCTGGCAGACTTCACATCGCACGCATGGTTTTCTTCGTCAGATTCTTTTGATTGGTCGAAAATTGTCGATGGCACGCACGAAGTTCCGTTTTTGCCCAACACGAATCGCATGAATGCCGAGCCGGACGCTGACATTCACGCCGTCTTTATGGGTGACGAAGAGGAACGTCGGCTTCGCAGCCTCACGGTGGAGGAACAAAAGCTTTTCGAAGGCTATGAGTACGATTACACGGCCCCGCAGCCCTCTGTGCCTCGTGTGCGGGACTTTGGCGGCATGTCCGGGAGCGACTCTCGCAAGAGCGTGGCGACCGTGGACGGAGCAGGAGACAGCTTTGCGTCACGTGCTGGGGTCGTGCCAACGCAGCCGCGTACGCCTCGCGTGCGGACCGCGCAGCGCTACACGACGCGGAGTATGGACGAGGTTGCTTTGTCTCGCCAGCAGGTGGCGACGACAAACAGCACGTCGAGCGAGACGACGCGTGGCGTCGATGCCGACGACGACGACTCGCACCAGCATCGGCACTCCAAGGAGCACCGTCTGCGGCTGCCTGTTGGAGTGCAAGCCGGAGGACAGACGGATACCGATACGCCGCAACAAGCCAGTCAGCGGGACCAGCAGCCACAGCCCGCGCCGCAAGGCGCTGCAGCGAAGCAGCAGCAGTCGTCTGGCAGCGGCGGCGAGTCTCCAGGGGCGGCTGGTGGACTCAGCGTCGACGCGCCTTTGTCATCATCATCATCATCATCATCATCTTGCGAGGAATCGCGGCGGCCAAGCAATGCCAGCGCCGCGCTCCAGCTGGTCAGCGAGACCGGCATGACGCTGACATCAAGTCAGCAAACTGTGTATAGCTCGGGCTCCACCGCGGGCAAGAACGAGGACGAGAACGATAATAACGTCGAGATCAAGGGCACTGAAACGGCTTGTGTGCCGTCACTCAATACGACGACGGCGGCGGCGGCGAAGAAGAAGAAGAAGAAGACGGAGGAGGAGATGTCTGCATCTCCCAACCAGCAAGCGACTCGAGCCAAGCAAATGAAAGCCTCTTCGGAAAAAAGCGGCGATAAGAGTGTGGACAAAGACGGGTCTCCGGGCCGTCCATCGGGGTCCTCCGTCGCAGCGAGCTGAGCAATCCCATCGGCAGCGTATCTTTGATTTTAAACCTGTGACTAATGTTCTTTTTGTTGACTGACCGTGAAAGGTCATTTTCTTTAGCAGCCAGCGTAGTAGCCTACCGTGGCATTTACCATTTACCCCTCACCTTTTTATCGCATCACGGTCTGCGTGCTTCGCGCGAGTCCCTCCGAGACTCTTGCGTGCGCGCACACCTCCAAGTTGGTTCTCCGAGTTGCACTGGCCAGAAGAGCAAAGCAGAGCAAAATGTAAAAATAATAAAAGTAAAAAGTAAAAGGTAAAAGTAAAAGCAAAGGAAGTGGAAGCGAGTGGAAGGTAAAAAAAAGAAAAAAAAAGTAGGCCTATAGGGCCTAGGCCTAACATGTAAGAGAGAAAAATCCATTTTCGAGTAAAAACCACCCACCTCGTTGCTCTGTTTTGGTTTGCTTGCTTGATCGCCCGCCTGATTGCCTTGCCTGCTGCGTGAGCTTGCTCGCTCGCGCGCAGCCGCGCGAGACCTTGCCCTGCCTGCTTCTATCTGCCCAGCGCGCTCTGCTGCTGCCTGCTCTGCGTAAAGTAAAGTAAAGTAAAGCCCGAAGCAAGCCGTTCTCCTCTCTCCCTCCCTCGGGCGTCCGTCCATCCATTCAGCCTCATCTATCCATTTCGCGCAGCCAAGCGAGCGCTCCCGCGGCCGGGCGCCGCGCAGCGAGAGCTCCTCGGCACCGGGCCGAGGTCGGCGCGCCGGCCGGCAGCAGCAGACAGACCGAGAGCAGCCGCCGCCGGCGCTCCGGCTCGCGTCGCAGGTGCGCGCGGCGCGGCGGCTCGAGCTTGGCCGAAGCGAGCCGGCGCAGCGCGTGCAGCAGCAGCACGCGCGGCACGTGCCGCTCTCCGGCTACGGGTGCCTAGCGCGCCCCTAGCCTGCCCGCTTCTCCACTTGTGGCGCCGATCTCCGCACTTGCGCGCGCCTTTAGCCCACTTGCGCCCGCCTCCGGCCCACTTGCCCTCCCTCCCTCAAACCCGGCCCGCCGGCACCCGCGACGGTACGCCGCACGCCGCGCCCGCACGCCGCGCCCGCACGCCCGCCCGCCTCGCCAGCCGCGCAGAGCCGCGCAGAGCCGCGCAGAGCCACGCCGCGCGAAGCCTCGCCGCGCGAAGCGCGCGAAGCGCGCGAAGCCGTCTCCCGTCGCGGCGGGCGCGAGGCGCGACGCGAGCGGGGCGAGGTGTGCACGCGCTGCTCGCTCGCGGCACGCGAGAGGAGAAATAAATCAGAGGAGATCGATCGGAGGCGAAGGAGGGAAGCGGCAGCAGAGAAAGGAAAGCAAGCAAAGCCGAGTGGCGGCCGAGTCCGCGCGCGCAGAAAGCAGCGAGGCCGCGGCCGCAGCGCGCGCGGGGCGCGGACGGGCGCGGGAGCGCGCGGAGAGGACGCGCGGGGGCGGCTCTCCGCAGCAGCTGCAGAGCGCCGGCGCGGAAAGGGAGGGAGGAAGGAGAGAAGGGACATCGAAGAGCGCGCGAGCGAGGGACGGCGTGCACACGAGAGAGAAAGAAGGAACACCAAGGAGAGCGCGAAGGGCGCAGCGCGAAGGGCGCCGCGCGAAGGGGAGCGGGAGGATGCCGCGCAAGAAGTTCCACACGATGAACCCGCAGGCCGACCTGCTGCGCGATACGGGCTTCGACGACCTGTACCAGAAGCTGCAGCAGCTCGACGAGGCCGCGCTCCTCGTGGAGGAGGGCAAGCTCAAGCGCGAGGTGTACCAGGCCCTCGTCGAGAACGTAAAGCGCAGCATCATGAAGCAGCAGACAAAGACCGCCAAGCGCGACCGCGGCATGTGGGACGGACTCCTGAGCGGCCTCCGCACCGATCGCGACGATGACCACGGGGCCGAACCCGCGCCCTCCGCGGCCGCAGCGGCCAAGGACGCAGACTCGAAACCGATCATCGAGGGCCCCCTGATGAAGCGCAACGTGACCGACGCGCTCGCCTCGCGCAGGCAGTGGAAGCGCCGCTACTGCGTGCTCTACGAGCGCGCCCTCGTCATCTACAGGCACAAGGGCGACGCCAAGCCATTGACTAGCATCATTCTGACGCCCGAATTCTTTGTCACACAAGTCCATGACGGCGCCGAGGAACACGATGACGAGGAACTGCGCACCGGCGAAGACGGAGACGACGAGAGCTATGTGGACGAAAGCTCGCAGGGCACGCGGAAACTGAAAAACGGCGACATGCCCTTCGTGTTCATGCTCTCCGATCTAAGCATGCGCTACATGTTCGCGTGCAACGACGCCGACGATCTCAAGTACTGGATTCACATCATGACCAGTGTGTTGCGCAAGATCATGGACGAGGAAGAGTATTTCGACACACCAAGGCTCATGGATGCCCCCGTGCGAGACCCCAAGCAGATTGCAGAGGACTTGGAGAAGCGCAAGGAGGCATACCAGCGGTCGCAGCGTCAGCTGACAATGGCGCGCACAAAGAGGCGCTCGTTCCTCGGCGGCCGAAAAGCCAAACCGCTGTCTCCCGAGGAGCTCGCCGAGGAAGAGGAACGCTGGGAGAGCGAGGGCACCGCCTTGGCCCGCGACGAGGTGACGGAAAAACTGCTCGCCGAGGAACGCGAGCGCGTGCGTAGACTGGAGGAGGACCAACGCAACCGCGAAGAGGAGCTCGAACGCGTACGCAAATTTGCCGAGCAGTGGAAGGCGCAGGCTGAGTCGGCGCAGGCCAAAATGGAAGAGGCCGAGAGCCGCGCCAACAAGGCTGAGGATGGCGAAAAGCGACTGCAGGAGCAGCTGGAGCTCATGGACCAGATGCGCGAAAAGAATATTGAGCGCGAGGATGCTCTCCGTGCGCAGCAGGAACACACACAGAACCAGCTCGAAGCGATGGAGTCACGAAAGCGCCAGAGCCAGCACCCCGCTGCCATGGAAGAATACGAGCGGCAAATCAAGGCCCTTGAGGCCAAGCTCGCCGCTCTGCAGAGCGCCCTGCAGGTCGACCTTGACGATCTCGACTGGGACGGAACCCTCGAGATGGCAGAGGAAAAGCTCAAGGAGTGCGTGCCGCACATGATGAGCGAAGACCCCAAAGAGGCCGCCGCCGCAGCGGAGGAGTTCGATCAGTGGGATAAAATTGTGCGCAACCACGCGGACTACAAGAAGCGCGAGGAACAAAAATGGATTGATTGGGAGGCGAACGAGTCTGCCGCGAATGCTGCTGCGTACCGGACCATGACCCAGATTGTGCCACCCGAGGTGGTGACGGGCTGTTCGGAGGCGTTTCTGGAATCGAGGGGCCTCCGGCCAGCGGTGGCCAAACGCGTCATGCAAACCAAAATCTTTCACTTTCTTTACATGGACATTGAGGCCATTTCGAAATTGCACATTGCTGATCTCTCGTCACGGTACATCCCTCAAGGTCTCGACATTATCGAGCTTCGCGCTGTGTACACGCGTCTGCCGCCGGATTTTCAGAACGACCGCGATGGTCGCAAGAAGCTCTGGCTCGAACAGTATCGCCAAAAATTGTTTTCCCTCACAGAAAAGGAAAAGGCTCACACATTGACACGGCCCGAGGAACGTCACCCTGTGTACCGGGACACCGCGTCGGCGGTGGGCGGAGGTGCCTCGGGTAATAAAGTCAAGAAGAAGAAGAAGGGTAAGAAGCCCAATGTCGCCAAGAAGGTTGACACCAAGGCTCTTGAGGCACTCTTTGGTGGCGGCGGTCCTTCTGGTCCTCCCCGTGGCCTTGGTGGCGGCGGCGATGATGATGGTGCCCCGGCTCGACCCGCTGGTTTTCCTTTTGGGAACGGACCACCCGCCCGCGTTTTGGAGATGCGCAGGCGAGGCGAGGAACAGGCTGCAGAGAATGGAGCTGGTGATGGTGCGGACGATGGCGCATCTCCAGTAGCGTCTTCGGGAGGCCTGAGTAGACTTGTGCCCTCTCGCAGGCGCAAGAGCAGCTCGACTACCCCCGCGCCAGCGCCCCTTGGCAGATCGGGCAGCCTGTTTACCAGCGTCAAGAGTATCATTTTTGGTGGGGACAAGTCCAATGGCGACGCGACTACTGCTGCTGATGATAATGATCATGATGAGGAGGAGCACGAAGAAGACGCACCTGATGAGCAGGATGCCGAAGAGGACGAGGAGGATGACATCGTCCCGGAAGAACTCTCGCATGTCAAACCAGTGGCCCCGCCGCCTTCCAAGAAGCCCTCTAAGCGGCAATCAATGACCGAGAAGCAGCGTCTTCTGGCTGCGAGCGTGCGCGGCATGATGGACGAGCACAAGGCGAAGTCATCGTACTCTTCGGACGATTTCGATGAGAGCACCGCGCCGGCCTTTGACTTTGGCGTCAATTATGGCAACAAACGCGCCGCGGCGCGCTCCACTCTGTCCAAGCAGCGCGCCGGTGAATTCTCCAAGGGCGTGGAGCGTGGCATTGACAAGCTCTGCGCTTTCATCAAGGAAGAGGGCGCATATGACCCCGCTGAAGGCGGCCTCGCCACCATCACCTTTGGTGATCTCTTTGAAAAGTATGAACTTTCCGACATGCTTGTCGGCCTTTTGATGCGCGGAAAAAAGCACAAGCGCCTCAAGTACCACGGCGACATGCTCTTTCAAGGTATTCATGACCAAGTCAAGATTACGCTTCTTGTTGAGTGAGCGCGCGCGCTTTGAAAATAGCCTCCCTCATTTTTTTTTACGGGACGGGCCTCTTCTCTAACCTCTTCCTTCCCTCACCCCTTATTTTTCTTTTGAAAACCTTTATAAATGTTGTTCGTTTTTTGAACCCTATTCTATCACTGGCAGCAACGTCAAGTAATGAAGAGAAAACGGGTCAGGTAGTGAATCTCGTCAACAAGGCCTTGCACGCTCGGGCCAAGCAGCTCACCTCTGCTATTTGGGAAGCTTGCTCGTATCATGCATCTTTTCGGTGTTCAAGAGCATTTGAGACAAATCACAGCTGAGTATCGAGGACCAAGAATGCCTCGATCACGGGTGGACGTCATGCACAAGATGACGTCAACCTCGTTGGCCCTTGATAATCCTTTTCTAATTCTGTACCAGGAGAGCACAGTAACGGCAGTAGATACTCTCCTTGCCGGTAAGTGCCACAAAGTTCTGTGTTCCTCTCTAGCTTCTCTGCGCAGAAAACAACCGAGGACTCGGTTCCGACGCCGCCGGGGCAAAGGCAATTCCACCGTCATTTGACCCGAAAATTTTGCAGCTGATCTAGGATAACTCAAAATCAATTTCACAGTCCCATACTAAAAGACTGAAAAAATATCTTTCCTCAATTTTCCAGAACAGACCTCGTCTTTCTTGGATAAACATTCACAAACATTGTTCATTTTGAGTACTGTACTACATAAGTGGCAGCAACTGTGAAGTCAACTGTCAAGAAATGAAGCGAAACGAGAATTGCAATGAATCTCGTCAACACGGCCTTGCACGCGCGGGGAGCAAGCAACTCGTCCTTCAAGTTTGCCGTCAATAAAAATGAGCAAGCATCTCTATAGTCATTAAAAAATAAAAACCGTTTGAGACAAATTAGAATTGTAAATGCTGCTAATGAGAAGTGTATCAAGCAATGATTGCTTCGTCTGGAATCGCAACGTACACCATGCACTGCGTCATAAACACACACAATCTCAGAATGAAGTCGCTATGCTGTATCGCACTTCCTCTTCACTGGCACAAGCTCTGTCAGTTTAGATCTCGAAGCTCGTTTTCGAGCTTTGCGTGTGTTGCATCTCAAATGTAAGTCCAAATCGAAATGAGCACAAGACAACAAAGGTCAGATCTAAATTTCCAAGTGTCAAATGATGTCGATACGATGAATGGATTCGTTGTAAAAGCTCTCGGCAAGAAACAGATAACGCTGAAATGGAATGAACTCTCTGTAAACATCGAAAATGCGTTTGGCCGTCTTTGGGACTGTGTCAATGTACGTTTTGAACACGGCAAAACCCACGCGAATGGGGTCGCTCTCGTGCACGAGCAAAACGAGCTTCTCGGCGCGCAGGGCCGTGTCGAGCTCCATGCAAACCGCCTTGAAGCTGAAGACAGTCTGTGTGAGGAAGAACTGAAGAAAGTCTGTGTGAGGAAGAACTGAAGAAAGTCTGTGTGAGGAAGAACTGAAGACAGTCTGTGTGAGGAAGAACTGAAGAAAGTCTGTGTGAGGAAGGACAGGTAGCACTTGAACGCGAGGATGCTGGCTCGCATCTCATTCGTCGAGAGATTGCCATCTGCTTGCTGGTCGACCCAAACTTTGAGTCCTCGCCTCGTGAGCTTTCCAGTGATGAGACTGCATGCGTCACCGGCTTCATCCTGCTTGTGGCTCGAGAACGCGTGATACAGCAGATCGGAGGGCAAATCCCTGTCCGAAGCTTCCACGACTGTCCCGATATCCTTTTCGTCCTCCGTAAGGGCGCCGTCTTCCAGAAAGTGTGCAAGGTCTGATACCCTAACGATCTTGGTGCCAATCGAGACAACAGAACTCGCGCCAGATGTCCCCGCGCGCATCACATAGTCGAACGCGACGAGAACGGATGCGTTTTGAGGCGACACAAGAAGAAGTCCCCAGGGCAAGTCTCGAAAGACCGCGTCGCGTGCGCCTCGGAACACGGTCACCAGCATTTTGATGATGCTGACGGTTTTTTCAGGGTCTCCTGTCTGAACAATTTGAGCTGAGTTGGCGCACGCCGCAAATTGTAAACAACAACAAACATAATTTTGGAATACGACTTGCAAGTCAATGATCAGATGGCGTCAATCCGTGCAATGAGCTCCCCATAAAAGGCTTCGGCCAAGTATAAGCGACGTTGAAATGGCATGGACTCCGACTCGCGGAAGAGGTGCTTGGCAGCATCCGGTGCCGACTCAATGTATTTGGAAAAGGTGTCAAAGCCGACTCGATTCGGGTCGCTCTCGTGGACAAGCAAGATAGGCTTCTCCTCCTGAAGTGCCGTCTCGAGCTCCATGCGCACCGCGCCCTCGAACACTGTCTTGGAGAGAAAAAGAAGGTAGCACTTTGACGCGCGAATCCCACGACGCATGGCGTCTTCTGCCAGGTTGCCCTGACTCTCCTGATCGAACCAGACCTTGAGACCTCGATTTTTAAGTTTCTCAGCCATGAGATTGCATGCGTCGCCGGCGTCCACTTGTCGGTGGCTCAAAAAGACGTGGTACTCGAGTCCAGCACCCGGCTGTCGAACTGGCGCCCGCTCCACATGGCCCGTATCGCGCTCGTCCTCCTTGAGCGAACCGTCTTGGAAGAAGGGCTCGAAGTCCCCTACGTTTACGACTTTGGTGCTTACAGATAAAACAGAATCTTCGCCGGATGCACGCGCCCGAACCACATCGTCGTACGAGACCAAGATAAACGCATTTCTCGGCGACTGAAGAAGAAGCTCCCAAGGTAGATCCCGAAATACCGCGTCGCGTGCGCCTCGGAACATGCTCACCAGCGTCTTAAGCGTACTCGCGGGCTTTTTGGAGTCACGCTCGACACGGATCCAAATCTTGTCCTGGGTCTGCTCAAGCGCGAACACGGAGAGGCCGAAATAGATGATGGCCTTGTTACGCGCAAGGCGAGGCGCACGCGCTAGAGCTCCATGTTCTCCGCTATGCTGAGCGCAAAGCGAGAGCAGACGTGCAAAGACGCCATCCGGAAGGAAAAACTCGGAAAAGTCCAGAACGCATGTCAGACCGGGATCCATATTCCCGATTTCTACGTCAAGACGAGTGTCTATCGAGTTCTTGAGCAGACTGCTCACTAAGTAAAGCGGCTCGTTTTGACGGTTTCTCGGCAGCGACTTTTCGGAAAAGTTCCAGTCTGACATCAGCATCGTCTCGTGCATGAACGCCCGCAGATAGTCGACTTCTTCGTCATTCCACAGAAACCTCAGCAGACTGAGCGTGGCAATACCGCGCTTGCGCATCACTGCAAAGTCTACTTTGAGACCAGCGTTTTGGAGCTCACGATTGTACCGCATCTGCTTGACATGGATCTTGTCCGCAATCACGCGCGAAAGCTTGTCCAGAAGCCATTGCGGATTCAGGATGACCTTGTCATGCAAGGTGTCTGTTGCGCGGAGATGGACGAGCATGCCAAGCTCGTGGAAAAAGCTCAAGAGCTCATCGGTCTGATCACCGGCGTGGTACTTGGTCGCGAGTTCTTGCGCCGTATCAAAAGGCACATAATCGCAGTCAAGCTTCAGTAGGTCGTCCAACACCTTGAGCCAGCGCAGTGAAATCTTCCGCGATACGGTGTCGAGCGACGACGCGCTTGCTTCGACAGCAGCTCTCAGCTCTGACGCATGGCCTGGCTCGCGGCTCATGTTGTCGATGGGGAAGAAGCTCAGGTTCTCCTCAGAGTTCGTGACAATGTTGGCATTCTCATCAACAGACAGATGTTCGACGAGGATCTCCTCCACGTCGTTGGCGTCAACTGACGCCTGGTCATAGTGCGTGCCCACGAGAATGATGGGTCCAGTTGGTGCATGCAGCTTGACCGAGTTGAGCCAAAAGGAAAGGTACGCCACGGCTTGGTCTTGCTTGATGAGGAGTTCCTGCATGTCGAAGACGACCATGAAGACGCCGCCCTCGCGCGTGAGGAAAATGTGGTGCAGCGCGTAAAAGACCTCCTGACCCGCATAGTCCCAGATCGTAAAGAAGATCTTCTCGCCCGATTGCGTCTGGCCGGCCAGTTCCTCGATCTCCGCGAATTCGAACCGCTGCGCCATCTCGGCCTCGGGCACCAGCTCCACCTGCTCCTCTGCGACGAAAGGCCGCGCGGCAGAAGAACGTCGGCGCCCAAAGACGACATTTGAAATGCCTTGGGAGACGCGCCTGGGCAGTGATTGTCTCTTCTTGCTTCTGGGTTGCTGCTCCGCTTGCACGGCCATGCGCAGCGCCGCCACACGGTACGCCTGGCGTTCGAACCCGCTGTCAAGGTCCTTGATCTCCTCCCAGGACTCTGCATCGGTGCGCTTGAGCTCGACGCCCACCGTCGAGATGTGCTCCGCCACGGGCGGTATGCCCAGCAGCGAGCGCACCACGGACGTCTTGCCGGCGGCGCCCTGGCCGACGACCATGAGCTTGCAGCGGCCCAGCTCCGCGGGGTCCCCGTTCGCCAGCGCCGCCTGGAGCGCCTCCTTCGCCGCCGCAGTCGTCGCGGGGCCGCCGAGCACTTCCTCGATGGGCCGCACGGCCTCCGTGCCGTCCAGCACGCGCGTCGAGGCGCCCGTCTCCGCGTCCCAGATGCGCACGCTGCTGTCCCAAGATCCGCTCACGATCTCCGACCCCAAGAGAGAGACCGAGTTCACAACGTTCGAGTGTCCTTGCAAGACGTGCAGCGCGTCTCCGCTGCGCGCGTCCCAGAGTCTGACCGTGTCGTCGCCGGACCCGCTCACGATGCGGTCTCCCTCGAGCGCGACAGAGAGCACCCAGTTGGTGTGTCCTTCGAGGACGCGGACGAGCTGGAAGGAAGGCACGGCGTAGACCCTCACCTTGTAGTCGTTGGACCCGCTCACCATGCGCTGCGCGTCGATCGCGACCGCGTTGACCTCGCCTGTCGCCTCCGTGAGGACGTGGCGTGGGCCGCCGCTGGCCCGGTCGAAGACGCGCACGGTGTTGTCCTGCAACCCGGCCAGGAGCAGGTTCTCGTGGGCGGCAACGCTGTAGACCGCCGCCCCGGCGTCGATCCTCAAGGTCTCTCGGCCGCTGATCTTGTCCCAGACGCGGACGGTCTTGTCGTAGGACCCGCCGCCGGTGATGATCTCGTTGCCGTCGAAGATGACACTCAAGACATTGCCGGTGTGGCCCTGGAGGGCGTGCAGGACGGAGGTCGATCAGGAAGAGGCCGCCGTCGAAAGTCCCCACGGCGGCGAGGTTGCCCTGCACGGCCACTGTGTTGGCCTCTTGATTGTTGGGCGTCTTCATCTCGAAGACGAGGGCGCCGTCCTTCTTGCTCCATGCTCGCAAGGCGCAGTCTTGGTAGCTGGCGGCCAGCACGAGGTCGGCGGACTGCGCGACGCCCCATACGTCGCCTTCGATGCGGCCCATGGCGGCGGCGGCGAGGGGAGCGAGGGCCGGCGGGCAAGCGGCGCGAAGAGGCGGCGCGAGCGAGCGGGTGGGGCGGAGAGGGAGCACGACAGCAGAGAGAGAGAGAAGACTCTCGGGCGAGGGAAGGGAAAGAGGGGAGAGAGGGGAGAGAGAGCCTGGCTGGGCTGGCTGCTGATGCGCTGATGCGGCCTTGGCGCGTTCTCCGCGGAGGCGCGCGCGGACGGAGCGTGTCGCGACGGCGCCCGCGCGCGGTGTCGCGGGACGAGGGGGGAGAGGAAGCGGGGCTTGTACCTCGCGGGCCTGCCTGCCGCGCGGTCGCGCTGCAGCGCAGAGGAGAAAGGGGGGGGGGGGTATTAGGTATTTGGGTGAAGGCCGAGCGTGTGCACACGCTGGCACGCGCGGACGGTGCACGCGCGCTGTGCTGGCTCAGGCTGGCCCAGAAAACCCTCGGCTTTCAAGTTCGTTGGCAAGCAGCAGCAGTCCACTGGCAGCGCACAGGTTCACGACTTGGACAAAGAGGGGAATAGAGATGTTATACGAAGCCCAGATTGCGAGATGATTGCGGAATGCTTTCATGAAATGATCAACTTCGACATCGAACGGTGGGCACGACTTCTCGGTGTTGTGTCTGTAGCGGAAACGAAGCGAGGTCGAAAGGCGCTACAGCTACCGAGCTCAGTATACTACATCGTCATTCTTTTCGTCTTCGAGGCCGAGGTCTCTCCTCATTTTTGCTTTTCCCTTCCTTTTCCCATCGAAGTAAGAACAACCAGCAAATCTGCGTTGATTCGACAATACGAGATCATAGTTCGACAATTTCCTTTATTATTGTTTTTGGTCACTGCATGGCCAGGCTTCAAGCAGTGCTTTTGTAGCACAGTGGCAGTGCATTTGATTCGTAATCAAAAGGTCCCGGGTTCGATTCCCGGCGAAAGCTGTTTTTTTTTTTTCCCTTCTCAAACTGACTGGTGTTCTTTGTCAGAGAGGAGAAAGTGATGCTGTGGGAATCCCCGATCGCGCACGTAGGATTAACAGTGGCCAAGCAGCCACGCTGAATGTGAATAACCAAAAAAGCAATCACACAAGCAGTGCTACGTAACCTGACCTAAAGCCGCCCATCGCTGCCCACCTTCCTTTCCCCCGACCGACCAGCGCCACCAACGGACCTGCGCATCACGCGCGATCGACCGTCTTCCTTTTTGCCCTGCAAGACAAGAGGCGACGGAGACCATTTCGCCGCAGATGCTGCGCAGCCGAGAAAATTTTGCTCTTCTCCCGTTGCGCGAGGTGCAAGAGTCTTTTCGGAGCTTCGCAGTTTAGCGCGAAAGAGGAGAAAGGGCAGGTTGCAGCCAGCTACAGCAAGCAATGGCAAGCAGCAAGCAATAGCAAGCAGCAGCAGCAGCAGCAGCAGCAGCAACAGCAGCCAGGCGACAACGAGCTGCTACTTTGAGAATGGATGGCGACTGTCCAAGATTCCGGATCCCATTAATCCGTATGCAGCCGCCAGCCTTGGCCTCACTCGTGTTTGTGAGCGGCGTCGAAAAACCCGAGCAATCTCAGGGGCTCATGGCAAGCAGCAACCATGGCAAGCAGCAATAGTGGCAAGCAGGGCGCGTGATTGTGAGTTCTGATCACAGTTACAGTATCCTGACAGCGAAAGCAGCTAGCGGCAACAGCGTGAGAAACCCTTCACGCTTGTTGCGGTTGCACTCGCTCGAAAGCTGGACCGGCAGCGGAAGGGGCAACCGTAAACGGTTATCGCGCCTCCCCGGTCCGTCCGTCCGTCCGTTCGCGCATCAAGGTTCTTTCGCGGACGCATTACCCAGATGCAGCGGCGCTCGCCTCTTTCACAAGCGAAGCGTCCTCTTTTCCCCTTCTCTTGCTCTTGCTCTTGCTCTTGATCGTGCTCGTGCTCTTGCTCTTTGGTCCTTCGCCGTCGCCGTCGCCGTTTCCGCGCCCCGCCCTGCCTCGTTCGGTCACGTGCGGGGCGGCCGGGAAGCCGTAGCTGTGGCCCCTTTCCCCTTACCTCGCTGGACGGCAGTTCTTCTGCCCCTTTCGTCCCGCAGTTGTGGGGGTTGGGGATGCGGGGCGCGGGCTGCGAGCCGCCTAAGCGCATCGCAGTCGCGTCCCGCGTCACGGCTTGAGCCGGCGGCCGTGCCCTGCCGCCTCCCACTTGGCCGCTGACTGGCAGCCAGGTTCCGCCGCAGCCGCGCCGCGAGGCGGCCAAGGCCTGTGGAAGTCGCGACGCGTGCGGGGGAGGAGGCGCGTGCGGACGCGATCGAGAGGATTGCAAGAGGGAGCAAATGGGAGAGGGAGAGAGGGTGCGCCCCTCTGCCACCCACAGTGTGGTCAGCTCACGCCGCTATGCAACACGAGAAGGACGGGGGGGGGGGGGGGGGGGGAGGAAGCACCGTGCTTCCCCTGGGTACGTCTGCCTCCGTTCGCGCGGCTGGCAGCCACCGATGGCCGGCGGTGGTGCTGGCGCAACGGCTTCGATCGATCAAGTCGCAACCGATTGATCGATCGATCCACGATCGATTGATGGCTCGAAGCTTTGATCGATTGGTTTTGGTCGATCGAGCCTTGACAGCAGCCGACTCGAGCGGTCACGGATGGGCAGACTACGCGCGAGTGCCAGCCAGTCGCGGCTTGAAGGCCTCGTTCCGCGTTGCTTGCTTGTCTACGCACCGCAGCAGCGTAGGAGCCCACGAGGCTTCTCATCACATTCATTACACATTCCAATAAACGCCTCAGAATCGTGTAGTACTGTCATTCTACACCATGGCCAGCGTTGCGACGACCTGCCTGGCTGGCAGCAGTCTTCTCTGCAGTCAAGCGCGGAAAGCTGCAGGCAGGCTCGCAGAACCAGGGCTTCTCTCCCTCCGCACGCCCGCACGCACGCACGCAACGCACGCTCGCACGCACGCACACGCTCGACCTCCTCCTGATCCTCGTCCTACGCTCGTGACGCGATCTGGGCGTCATGGCGGGGAAGCCTCGCATGCGTCAGCGCGTCTGCCTCCCTCCCTACACTCATCCCACTGTGTCCCTGCCCCGCTGCTCCCCCACAGCGCACTCCCACACAGCGGAGCGAGCGGCGCCGCTCAGAGCTCTCCCTCCCTCTCTCTCGCGGCGGCGTGCGCGAAGTTCACGCGCGTTGCCCGGGACGGAGAAGGCCGCGCCGCCGAGCCGGGAACGCGGTCGCGGGGGTTGGGCGCAGCGAGGAGCAGCGACGGGAACAGCCGCCGCGGCCGTCGGTCTCCGCGCCGTGCTGCGGCCAGCGGCATGCGGGTCGCAGGAGCAAGCAAGCTAAAGCAGAGGTGAAAGACGCCGCTGAGCCAGGCACACAGCCAGCGCCATTTCGCCGGCGGGAAGCCCTCGGCCACCGACCATTGCACATCCATCCATCAATCCATGCATCGATCGATCGACAGTCGATCAATATTAATCGAGGCGACAGCGACTTCGAGCGCGGCTTTGGAGAGGGAGCGAGGAGGGACGTTCGCCGTCGTTAGGGCGCACGAGGGTGCGATGAGGTGGAGAGAGCGAGTTTGCGTGCGTGAGTGGCGGCGTGGCCGGCCTGTGATGAGTGGTCGAGCCGAAGCCTGGCTGGGGACGGCCCCAGGCTGCCGCGGCCATGATGGACGCGGCGCGAGACAACGCGGACGCGGCGGACGCGGACGTTAAAAGTAGAACTTGAAGGAAGGCGGGCAGGCGAGCGAGGGAGCGAAGCGCGAGCAGCCACAGCTGCTCAAGGTGTGGCCTAGCCGGCAAATTGATTCCCTCGACCTGGCTGGCACTGGCCGCGCGGTGGTGCAGCGAGGAAGCGGCGGCGGCCTGGCACAGGCTGACAGGCAGTCACAGGCGGACCGTCCGTGAACGATCGATTGCTCACCCGCCACCGGCACCGCTGCAGGCAGGCAAGCAGCAGGCAGCCACCACTGTGCAGCCACCACTGTGCAGCCAGCGCGGCGGCCACGGCAGGACGGTACTGTACAGGCCAGTACGGGCGTTCACGGCGCGCAGGCGACGCACGCGTCTCGGGGAGGGCAAAAGGCCGCGAGCTTGGGGCGGGGAGGGGTGGCCGGCCGGCGCAGGCGGTGGCCGATCCAGCCCCAACAGTCGCCCGTGTCCACAGTGTACAGATAACACAGCTGCGGGGTTGCCTCTTCTTAGGATAGGAGTGAGGGTATGGATGTGGGTTGCTTTGTTCGCATGGGTCGGCACCGCATTTGGCTAGCTGCGGAAAGAGTGTGGGTCAGGCTTGCGCGCTGACACGATCTGTTGCGGCCACTATGACGGCGCGTCCTTGAGGGGTGGAGGGAGAAACGAAAAGAAGAAGAAAGTAAGGCAACGTAAAACAAGGCAAGGCAAGGAAAGGAGAACTTGAAAAAGTAAAGAGGAGGAGGAGCATTACCACATCCATGGCAGGCGACTTGCGCACCCGGCAGTCTGGCAAACGATCACAAGTGGCAGCTAGCAGCCATGTGTTCTGGCCTTGCTGGGGCTAAAAGTCCGTTGCGTTAAGGGGCAGCGGTCAGAGGCGCGGAGGTGACGCGTTCGCTTCGCGCGAGGGAAGCACTGGTCGCTGTCGCATGCAGCAGCAGCAGAGCCGCGCGCCCGGGGAGGAAGCGGCGGCGGCGGCTCACGTTCCGGCAAGCGAGTCGGGACTCCAAACGAACGACTGGGGAAATCCCCGACCCACATCTCCACCCGCACCTGGGGGAGAATGTACACGGAGGGCTGCTGCGCCCGTGTGGGGCCCGCCGGCCCACACCGCCTTCCTTTCGTCGCGCCTCCCTTTGCGCCGTCTGTCTGTCTCTCCGTGCGCCCATGATATTCGACCCCTGCAGCAGCCAGCAGCCATGGCAGCTGCAGCTGCGCGCGGCGCGAGCATGATGGCCGACTCGAGGCGTCGGACCCGGGGAGATCCGTCCCCGTCGGGCGTGGCCGCAGCCCCTGCCAGGTGGCCGGCGACGGGCCGTTGCGGCGTCCAGGGGAAGCCGAGATCCCGCCGCCGCCGGTGTCCGGCACTCTCCCTCCATTCCTCCCTCCGTCCTTATGCCCACCGCCCGAGCTGGCCGCGGGTGGCCGGTGTGACAAGCCAGGTCTGCGCTGGCTCGGCTTGGGTTCGCGTCTTTGTCTGTCGGCGGCTGACGGTCTGTCTGCCTGCCTGCTCGACTGTCCGTGTGTGCGCGGCGACGCGGCCAGGCCATATGCCAGGCCGGGTCAGGGCGCGTGCGCTATCGTACGAGTGGGCATCCCTGAGTGCGAGTCGTCCCCACAGCGCAGCTGACGGTGGAGGAAAGGACCGATCGAGGAGGAAGCAGCTGGGGGCTGTGTGGTCGCAGGGCGCGTAGCTGCGGGCCAAGCTTGATCCGCGCGCGCGGACACGAAGCGGAGTCCCCGCAGAGCCCCCGCACTGGCCGGGGCCCGTCCTGCCATGGGAAATGGCGAGGCGCAGCAAAAAGCGCGGGAACGAACGAACGAACGAACGAACCAACGAACCAACCAACCAACGAACGAACGCAGGAACAAAATGGCCAGCCAGAGAAGGAAGCAAACAGCTTGCACCGACTAAGCAATCCAGAAACAAAGGAAACAAACAATCCATCGATCGATCGATCGAACGAACGAACAAAAAGAAGGCAGGGGAAATTGGCGGAAAACCGGAACACCGGAAATTCGCGAGGCGGGGACGCGCATCTCTCCCTCCCTCCCTCCCAGCCGGACAGCCCTCGAACACAAGCCAAGCCAAGCCAAGCCAAGCCAAGCCAAGCCAAGCCAAGCCTTCTTCCACCCAAACCCGAGACAAGACCTCCGCCGCCGCTTTTGCGCGCGAGCCCCGAGGCGGCGACGGACGGCGTGACGCGGGCAGTGAGTGCAGCGAGCGGAGCGGCCAACACAACAGGCAGCTACTAGCTAGCGAGCTAGCTAGCTCGCTAGCTGCCAGCCAGCCAGGGAGCGCGAAGCAGAGAAGCAGGGCCGCGAAGCAAGGCAGCACGTAGGCGGGAAGCTGCGCAAGCAAGCGAGCTCGCAGGGCGCAAGCAGCGGCAAACCCGCATCAAGCGCCGCGCGCGGACGGCAGCGGCGACGAGGCTCCGTGTCCCCGTGTGGCGGGTTGGTTGGCCTGGTCGTTTGGTTGTTGGTCGTTTGGTTGTTGGGCGAGGGCTCGTCTGCGGCGGCGGCGGCTGCTGCTGCTGCTGCTTGCGCGCCATACCGCCGCGGAGGACGACGGTCTGCACACGGCAGGGACGGCGACGCGGCCGCCGGACGTCGACGGGCTCGTGCGGCAGGCAGGCAGGAAGCCAGGCAGGAAGCCAGGCGGCTGGGCGGCTTGACGCGGGTGTTGGGGGGCTCGGGCTCCTCATCGTCGCAGCGCACGGCACAGCCCAGCAAAGCAGAGCAGAGCGGAGCGAGGCGTCGCGCGCAGCTCTGTCTGTTTGCCTGCCAGCGTCTGTCTGTCTGTCAGTCGGAGTCTGTCTGTGAGCCAGAGTCTGTCGTCGAGCGAGCGTGTGAGCGCGCGGCGACTTGGCAAAGGAAGCTGCAGCAGTGCGCGCGGGGTGTGGGGCGCAGAGGGAGGCTGCGGGGGGGGGGGGGCGACCCGGGGCCGCGCGGTGAGAAGTCGCGGCGGAAGCTTCAGCTTGCACGGCAGCTTGGGCTGGCTTGGCCTGGGAGGGAGGGCCGAGCTGAGGGCGAACCGACGGGAAGCAGCCCGGAAGCAAGCGGAAAGCAAGCCGCAGCGCGGGAGGGCGCGGGAGAGAACCTGCAACGCGCGACAGGGAGGAGGGAAACGAAAAAAGGCGGAAGAAAAGAAAAGAAAAGAAAAGGAAAGAATAGAAAAGAAAAAGGGGAAACAGACACAGACAGACGGAGACACGCAGGAGCAAGCAAAAGCGGAAACGAAAGCACGACGCACGCCGAGGCGAGGCGGCAGAGCGCCAACGCGAGGCGGGCAGCAGGGCAGAGCGGAGTGGAGCGGCGTCGAGCGGATAGAGCAGAGCGGATAGAGCGGAGCGGATAGAGCGGAGCGGAGGCGAAGAGCGGCAGGAAGGAGGAGGGGAAAGGAAGGAGGGAAAAAGGAGAGAGAGTCAGGGACGAGGGGACGCAAAACGAGGCCCCGCGCAAACGACAAACAAACCAACCTCGAAGGCCGAGGCGCGCGCGCGCGGCGCGCAGGCGCACGCGGCGGCGGGGAGCGGCCAGCAGCGGCGAGCAGCGGCCAGCAGCGGCGAGCAGCGGCCAGCAGCGGCGAGGCGAGGCGAGGCGGCGCTCAAGGGCAGGGCCAGGCCGGGCCGGGCCAGGCCAGGCGCGGCGGCGGGCGGGTCAGGAGCGAGCGTCCCCGAGGCGGCGCCCCCTGGTTCTGTGGGGCAGTGGTGACCGCGAGGCGGCTTCCGCGGCGCTCAAGGGCGGCGACGGTAGCGGCGAAGAAGAAGAAGAAGAAGAAGAGGGCGCGGGTCGTCCATGCACGCCGCGGCGCGAGGCGCGCAGGAGCAGCAGTGGCGGCAGCAGCAGCAGCTGCAGCAGGCTTGGCGGCGGCAGCGAGAGCAGCCAGGGCAGCAGCGGAGGCCCTGGGCGCAGGCAGACCCGAACGGGACCGTCTTCGTCGTCGTTGGCGAGGCCGCCCCGCTCGTCGAGGCCAGCGGCGGCGGCGGAGGAGGAGGAGGAGGAGGGCTCTTCTTCGCTGACGGCGCAGCGAGTCGCCTTGCGGAGATTGGCATGGAGGCGCACCAGCAGCCGGGAGGCGCAGCGAGCGCAGACAACAGCGTCAGCAACCAGAACCTCGAGCTCCTCAGGGCGTACCAACAACTTCAGCACCAGCAGCTTCAGCAACAGCAACAGCAACAGCAACAGCAACAGCAGCTTCAGCAACCAGCGCAACAACAACAACAACAACAACAGCCAGGAACGCTCGCGTACCCGTACCAGCTGCAGTCGCTCACCAATGCGTACGCGCAGGAATTAGAGGCCGCGCGAGCCCAAGGCAGACCCGTCGGAGCACCAGATATAGCTTTACGACCCCAGCAACAACAGCAGCAACAACAACTTCAACCCCAAACGCAACTTCAAAACCAGCTCAGCAACCCACAAGCAAATCAACAGCAGTACGTCCTCGGCACATTTTCATCCTCGTTCAACGGAGACGGAACCTCGACCGGCCTCGCGCCGCAACCCTACGAGCTCTCTGCGTTCCAAACGCTCACCCAGCCTCAAGGAACCACGTTTACGTCCTTTCCAAACATCAACTCGCCAATCTTCACCAACAACGCCTACACCTCGCTCGCCCAAAACGACCTCCGTACCGAGCAGCGATCCACGCTTCCTTCAGCCATTTCGGCAACGCCACAAGGACAGCTCTTCTCCACAGGCTTTCAACACCAGCACCAGCAGCACCAGCACCAGCAGCAGCATTCCAAGCCAAGTCCAAACACCGCAAATGCGCTCGAACACAGCCTCGAGCAACTTCGTCGCATCAACTCCTCCACTTCCGGCGTGTCGTCGTCCTCTGCCTCCGGCAACGCGAATCAGGGGATCTCGAACATTCTAGACCCTCAGCAGCAGCAACAACTGCGGAATCAACTACATTTCCTCGAAAGGAATCGCACCGCGTCGCTCGATTCGAGCTTCGAGCAGCAACGCAACTCCTCCGAAGTTACGTCCGCCTTTCCAACCAATACGGAGCACAACCATCGAAACGTTTCGCGCGAGACAAATACACTCGGCTCGCCCCAACAGCAACCCATGTCCTCGAACACGCAAGCGGCACTTCTCAAATACGTCTTTGCTAACCCAGTCTCGTCCCAGTCACAGTCACAGTCCCAGTCCCAAAACCCAATATCTTCGCTCGGCTCGCAAGCGTCAGCATTCACACCCGTCTCAGCCCTTACACAATTGACCTTACCAAGGGCCCAAGATGGCACGACATCCAACCAGCATAACCAACAACATTTTGCCCACCAAAGCGCTCTCACTGCCAGTGCAGTTCCCGGTCTCGACGCTGCACCGCCACCGCCACCAACGCTCGATAGCTTACCCAAAGACCAAGACCTTTCGAGCCCTGGGAAATCGGGATCAAAGCGGTCCCGAAAGAATCCAGATCAACCTGCGGTCGTTCGCAAGCGGAAAAAATCAACCTCGTGCTCGTCCAGGTTCCGAGGAGTCACCTGGCACAAGCGGGATCGGCGGTGGATTGCGCGCGCCTGGCTCAACCGCAAAATGATGAACCTTGGCTCCTTTGCTACGGAAAGGGAAGCTGCTCTCGTCGTCGAGCGAAAATACATCGAGGCCTATGGAGCATCTGCTGCTGCGATCGACGAGGAGGAGCTTCTCAAGCTCGCAGAGAAAAATGCCAAAGCCCCTGCCGCAGAAACGGACGGACCCGCCTCTCCTGCAGATGAAGAGGCGAATACAGAGGCCGACGCAAGCGACAACACGAAAAAAACAAAGAAAAAGAAAAAACAAAAGTCCAACCATGACGATGCGGACGAGACAAACGAGAACGAAGGGAACATTCTCGGCACAACAAAGACCTCCAGCGTCTCACACATGAACAAAGACTCTCGTACTACAGTGTTGCCATCAGGACACGGCAACAATGAAAATTCGAGCACTTGACCAAGCAGCTTTTACTATGTGTACATCTTTTCAGATTCGGATAAAATAAATATGCGTTCTCCCACGCTGCCAACCAAAAAGAATTTTTGGCACCAAGCAATCCTTGGCTCGCGTCTGCCACTAAACGATCTGAACTACCGCTAGCCAGACGTTGTTACGACCACATTTGTTCTCCCTTTCGCGATCAATCTGGTAGATGCGACGTTCCTCACCCGCAGGGCTTCACGTGCCATCTTGTCCTCTTTTCCTCGTCGATTGCTCAATTTTGGAATTGGCCGAAACCTGAATCTTGCCCTCGAGCCTTGAGCGCAAACCATTCAAAATTCGCCAACGGTTCTCATCGAAAAGGCGAAAATCTTGTAAGTAATGTGAAAACCTTGTCTCGATTTATCAACTTGTAACTTGTCGCGTTGATCGAGGCTTGAATCGCACCGTCGCACCTTGAGCGGACGGTGTGGTGAATTCCATATGCTGCGCATCGAATTCGCCAGTATCTTCGTCCCCGTGCTCGATCGTCTCATCAAAAATGGCTCGTACCTGATCAGGTCCAAAATGAGGACCCTGCACAGTCTCGGAATCATGAAATTCTGCTCGAGAGTGCACAGATCCTGGACGCTCCACTCGCGCAGCATCGATGCCCAGCCGCTTCGCAACAAGCGAGGTTGGAAGCCACACCTCTTCCTTGCGCACCACACGGATACCTTCGTTTTCAGACACCACTTTGCCAGCTTCTCCTTCCTTTGCGCCCTCTCGTGGGACAGCACTCTGCCCCTCACGGACAAAACGCGAAGCCAAACTCTGATCAGACAGCCTCGAATCAGATACAGCAGCAAACACACTCTGACGAGAGCCCGCCTTGCTGCTCAAACTCATGGACGCCTCCGATGGGGTCTCCGGAACGGGATAAACTTTTAACGGTCTTGCCGTCCCCTTGGCCGGAGTATATCCAGCCAGGAAATCGCCCTTGGCTCGCGACTGGGCTCTTGCCTCTTGCGCGCGGACCTGGGCCTCCATTTTTGCAAGCGAGTGGCTGGGATTATCGTGCGTACTCGCCGGCTTGCTTGATGCTCCTTTGCGCTCAACGTCATCCATGGTCATGTCATATGCTTCAACGTCATCAATGTCCCCCTCGTCGAAAATACCAACACCGATGCCCTCATTCACGCGACGACGCTTCTTACCAGCCCCTCTTGCTCTTTGATTGGTCAAAGGAGGAATATTTCCAGCGCCAAGACCGGCGACGCCATTGCAAAACAAAAGGCTAGCTTTCGGTGTGTCAGGGGGAGGCCGCGAGCCCTCGGCTGCTCGCATGGTCAGTTCGACGCTACCATCTGCGAGAACATGTTGACCATGTCTCTTGGGAACCAAACGAGGACCCAAACCCTGTCCAGGCCGCCATCCAAGCGAACGCAACAGCTTGGACCCAAAGGACGCCGTTGCTGGCGACGGAAAAGGTTCTCCATGACCATCCAAGGCCGTCTCGTTCTCACCACCCGCATTCATTCCAAGACTTGACCTGACGACAAGATCGCCGCCCGCGTCATAGACCGCGCTGGCGTGCACATTACGACCAAGCAAGGGATCGTCCTCTTCATCCATAAAGTCTTCGGGCCGCTGCTGACGTTGCTTCGGGGCAATGCCGCGCTCCTTATCTGCGCGAGACGAGACGAATTTGCTCGAGCCGTGCCATCCCTCCGCTGACCCGACCGTGTTGTAGTACCCTGCCGAGAACCCGCCCGTAAAGGCGCCGTGTAGACGTCGCCGCCCCTGCGCATCATAGACCTCGCCAACCTTGGGGCGCCGGCGACCGCCACCGCCACCGCTGCCTTCAGCGCCGTCGCAAGTTTCGCCCGTGGCCGAACTCAGCACCCGCTGCCGCTCCAAGCCCGACACGAGCGGGGTGCCCAGCAGCACCACCATCCTCGCGAACGGTCACCGAGCGCCCACGCAGCGCAGCGCGAGTAAACCTGATTTGCAAGACGCTCGGTGACAACAGCATCGCAACCATGCTGGACAAGCTCCCCGAGTCCGTCGTACTCCTCGTGCTGCAGAGCATTCCGGCCCGCCACAAACCCGGGCGCTTCTCCCCCACGTTCGCGATTGACGAAGACGACAAGGACCTGTACGAAAGCGACGCCGCGTCGGGCGGCGCGCCCTTTCCCGAGGCAGCAAAGGAAGGAGGAGCCAAGGATACTCCGCTCGGACAGTGGGCGACCAGAAACCAAAACCTCGAGCTCGCTGGCAGAGACTTGATTTGCGTAGCGACAACGTGCAAGCTCGTGCATGACGTTCTTTGCAAGCACGAGGACGACCTCTTTCGGAAAGCGTACGAGGTCGATTTTTCGTATCGCAGTCCAGCGTACGCACGCTGGAAGCCCATTGCTTTGGCTGCCGATGGCGAAAAAGCTTTGAAAAGCGCGACCTTTTGCGCATGGGCAAGGTGCCCTCTCCCCTGGCCAATGCCAGCTGGCCAGAAATCATACAAGGCAGCATACGTGGCCCAAGTCATGCACAAGGGCTTCTTCAAAATCATTGAGCGCGCCAAAACTAAGCAAAAAAGAATCAATGGAAAACCAGGTCTCGCCATGGCCAGCCCCGGCCCGGCGAGTCCCTCCTCGAGCGTGAACTCGGCCGCTCTAATCAAATCCTTGCGCTCTTCATCCTTTGAATTTCGCAGCGTCTCCGAGGTTAAAGCGGTGTCGATTTATGAGAACCCCTTTTGGTCCAAGCCCGAAGCTAAATTCCGTCTCAAGTTCGCCTACATTATCGGACGAGGGGCCGCATACATGGAAAAAATTATACGAGAGTGGGCTGCTGCACTGGCAACGGAACGCGGACGCGGCCAGCTTCCGCCGCCCACCTCTCGTTGCTCCGGCAAAGAAAGCGACAAATATCTTCTTCGTACACTCTTCGTCTTTGAGTGCATGCTCCACGAAGAGAGAAATGAGGAACGCTCGCCGTACACCATCTTTCCCTGGCTCGAATCATTGATACCAGAGGAGTCCTTTGGTATGCCTCTCGATGTCGACGGCATCAAACGGATCATGACATCGCTCATGGAAGAAAGGACGCGCAAAAATCAATCCGTACCAATGCGTCCGCAATCCCACTTTGCCACCTTCTCGTTTCCCTCAAGTTACATGGAGCGCGGGGCGGCACTGCCTCTGGTTCAAAATGCTTGCCTCATGTACATGCTCCGCTGTGTCGGCTATCAATGTTCCATGACCAATACGCCCGGTTGCGTTTTCGTTCGTATCGAAACCAGGGAGGGCGAGGGCCCGATCTTTGCCGACGCAGATAGCTTTAGCGTGTTGACTCGTGCCGAGCTCGAAACCCTGCTCTTGGGAAGTGATATCATCGCGAGTGTTGCCCCTGGCCCCCAGCTTGCGCCCTACATTGAAGGCGTCCCCGACCAGGAAATGATCTTGCGCACGGGCAGAAATATTTTCTCCACCATGGAAAGGGCCAACGTCACCGGCGTTTCGCGCAGTTATGTTGCCCCACTCATTCTCAAGCTCAGTAGCGTCGTCGCAGAAACCTCACGAAAGCTTGGCCTCGCCAATGTCAGGGCAAACGTCGACACTCCCGGAGTCGATCGCATCATCTGGGACGTCTACATGTATGGTGTGAATCGAGTGCTCATGCCCTAAAAAGAAATGACTGCAATCATGCCCCTCCGTCTCTTCTTCCTCCCCCTTTCTCCGTCCTGACTTCTCATTCTCTCTGCCCCAGACATTAGGAACCCAAAAAAAAGAACATGTCCTAGTCGTGCTGTGGTCCACATCCGCGCTTGCTATCCAAGAGAAGAGTGAAGATTCTTTTGCGCGAGAACGCCCGAGGCCATCGAAGTGAGTAGCGTGTGCGCGTACGAGGAGTTTTGCAGCCCCTTTGCGCGCAATGCTTCCACGACGCGAAATCGGACATCACCGCAGACCTGAGCATCCGAAAATCCCGGATTCTGAAAGAGACCTTCGCGAGCGTAGTTCCGATATGCTGCGTCAGGCACGACTGCAGAGGAAAACGTATGCTGTTCGAGCCTCTCTTTGCTCGGCACAATCTCTTGAAGTTTTCCAAAATAGGGAACCTTGGTTCTCAGGTGATCCAGCCGTTGCTCCGCGGCAACGCCTTCAAGGCGCGCGCGCTCCAGCTCCGCTGCTTGCTCGCGCTGCTTCCGTTCGAGCTCTTGTGCGCGATACTGAACACGACGTTCGTTCTCGGGCGCTCGGGCACGTTGCGCTTCCAAGAGCGTCTCTTCATGTTGAGCTTCTTGCAGAGCTTGCATTGACTTTTCGAACTCGCGCTCGCGCTGAAAAGCAGCGACGAGACGCCGTTTATGTTCACGTTCGAGCTCCTCGAGCGCCTCGCGTCTTTCCTTTTCCTCGCGAGCTTCGGCCTCTTGTGCTGCGCGGATTTCAGCCTCTTGTGCTTCACGAATGGCTGCTTCACGTCGCTGCATTTCGAGACGGCCCTGGATTTCGGCGCGTCGCGCAGCAAGCGCATCCTTTTCTCCTTGCAGCACGACCGACGTCTGATAGGCTTCCATTTCCTTGCCAAGACGTTTTTCGGCATCGTCGGCGAGCGTGTCCATGTCTCGCAAAAACGAACGGGCGGCATCTTTTCGGAGAGCCGCCAATCGTCTTCGCTCCTCGAGCCACGAGAGCTCCTCCTCGATACGAGCTCTTCCAAGTTGGGGAAATTGCAGTGAAGCACGCTCGAGAAACAATCCCAAACCGCGACCACGAAGGACTGTTTCGCGATGCAATTTCTCGAGTGCCTCCCAAAGCGCAATTGTCTGAGCACTTGGAGTTGCTTCTGCGTCGACGTGGATCGGATTTTCGGTGTCCTTGTTTTGGCTCGGTGGGACCTGGTCTTGTGCGGGAATCACTCGCTTGTGGGCCTTTGCACGCGTCTGCAGATCTTCAATTCTGCCCACTTGCCGCGCACGAAGAGCATCAAGATCTGCATTGGCCTGTTCAAGGACTGCACCGACGCTGGGCACCGTATCGTATCCTGCGGCAATGTGCTCAAGTCGGAAGCGCACGGCTTGGATTTTGGACTCAATCTGGCTTTCCTTGGGATCATCTGCATCTGCTGCCAAAGAGGTGACGTCTGCACGAAGCGACCGCGTCGCGACAGCCTTTGCGTTAATCGCTTCTTTTATGCACTCCTGCGCTGTTGCGTGCAGCATATCGCCCTCCTGAGCCAGACTGCGACGAACGATCTCCAAGATCTCAGCCATTTCCTGTAACGGCGTACTCCGGTGGAGTCTTTTACGCTCTCCATGCAAGAGCGATCGCATACCTAAAACTTGCGTGAAAAGATCGTTGCGCCATTGTTGTGTTGCCGCGGCCTCTTCGTCGGCTTGAGTCTGAAGTTCACGCCACTCCTCGCTCATCGCCGAGTCGTTGAGAATGGCGGACTCATGAGTCTTTGTACTCGACTTTGCTCGTCGCTGCGGCACATGTGCGCGCGCATCGTGGAGACGTCGGGTCGATGAAGAGCCTTGCAAGCGCCGAGTCAACGTAGGTGTAGACTGCTCATTGTTTTGCATGAAGCCCGCAAGATCGCGTTCCAAATTGCTCGCCTCTGCGGCTAGTGAAACAAACTCCTGCTGCCAGTCGTGCTTGTGCTTACTGAGCTTGGTCTTGCGTTTCTGCGCGCTGCTCTTCTTCGAAAGCTTGTCGAGCACGGCCGAGGTTCGCTCCGCGCGAGCCACGGCCGCCTCCATCTGAGCCACCTTCATGATGCTTTCTTTGCGTCGTACTCAGTCTGTATCTCTCTTAACGTCACCTCTAGGTCCAGATCGCTTGCAATTGTTCGCGAGAGCACGCAGACGAACAAGTCAAAATGATGTTGCCCCCGTTCTCTCGAGCAGGGTGGGTGTCCGTTGTCTATACAATACAGGGCAATGGGTTGCGCAACTCATTCTCTGCTAGTATGGTTGGCCAGCCTGGGTTGCGCACAGAGCGAGCCCAGCATCATACCACGTTCTGGATCAGCCCAGCAGCCCGCTGCTGGCGTATGACGGCCATCCTGCAGTGCAGTATTGTATATTTTGCGTGAAGATCTCACGTTTTCTCAGCTGAGGTCGAAAGGGCGGCGATTTTTGGGGTGTCCCTTTGGGTGTCCGGGGGCCACCAGACCCGAGACGAAAGATGGCTTCGGCGACGAGCAGCGCCGAGCAGAGCAGCTTCGGGCGTGGCAGCGGGAGCGGAGCGGAGGGCGCCGCAGTTAGCGCTTACAATGCCCCTGGCGGCGCCAGCAGCAAGAGCAGCAGTGGCAGCGCAGTCTACGTCGAGGGCCCCAGCGACCATGCCGACAACGTCAAGTTCTACACGCTTTGCGTGGCGCTGGAGCGCGCGGAAAAGGCCACACTCAAACCAAGACAGCGCGTAAGACTCTTCTTCAATCGCCGGCTCGTAGACACGAGCACGAAGCAGACCATGTACCCTCTGGTGCGACTCATCGTGCCCCAAGTCGATAACGCAAGAAAGCGATACGGGATCAGGGAAACGCTGCTCAAAGGACTTGTCCGCGAGTCGATTGGACTGAGCAAGACCTCGGCTTTGGGGCTGAAAATCAGCCATTACAAGGATGAAAGGTATGCAGGTCCACATTCGGGCCGCCTTCCCGGCGTCGTCGAGGACGTTCTTCGCGAGCGCGGTAATGGTCCCGGGGACGCGGGCAACAAATTGACGGTAAAAGAGGCGAACCATGAGCTTGACAGACTGGCCCGAGCCGCGGATAACGACGAGAGGAAACTGATTCTCCGCGGGCTTTTAAATAAGATGAACTCGGTCGAGTTCAAGTGGATTCTCAACATTGTCATTGGTGACAAAATGAACATTAAAATCAAGTACGAGTCCTTTCTCAGGGCTCTGCATGACGATGCCCTGGATCAGTACAACTCGCATCTGAATTTACGACGCGTGTGTGCGCAGTGCCGCGATCCTAGTGTGCGCTTGCGCGCCGAAGTGACTCTGTTCAAGCCTTTCAAACCAATGCTCGGGTATAAGCCGAGCTCCAACATGACTTGTCTCGACGGCTTCGGAGGTGGACCCTTTGCTGTAGAGCCAAAACTCGACGGCGAACGCTTGCTCGTCCACTGGACACGCCGGGATCCTGGGGCGGTCAAGGTTTTCTCTCGCCAAGGCCTCGACATGGGCAAAATGTACAGATACAATGAGGCCTTGCAGGCTCAGCTCGAGCATGCGCTCTTGGCCGACGAGTGCATTGTAGATGGAGAGCTCGTCCTCTATGACCAAACGACGGGTAAATATGCGGCCTTTGGGGCAAATCGCACCGAGGCTGCAGAAGCCGCCGAGGCTTTCGCGAATCAGGAGGAAAACGAGAGTGACCGTTGGCTGTGCTTCATGGCCTTTGACCTCATTTACGTAAAGTCACACTTGGTCCCCCCGGACCGTCAACAATCGCTCACGGGACTCACGTACAAGGAACGGCGCGACCTCTTGCACAAGATTATCCGCCCCACGCCGCACAAGGTCGAGATTATTGCCAGCGTTATCGTGGACCGCATCGACAAAAAAGAGCGGTACAATGAAATGTTTGACGCTCTTGATGAAGTCATGGAGGACCGTGGCGAAGGGTTGATGCTGAAGAGCATCTCTTCGACATACGACCTCGACCAACGACGACGGGAAAGCTGGGTCAAAGTCAAGCCAGAATACTTTGCGGCGCTGAATGATGAACTCGATGTGATCGTGCTTGGAGGCTATCTTGCCGATGGCCAGCGACGCACTGGAGGCGCGAGCCATTGGATGCTTGGGTTGGCCAAGGACCCCACGGATGGTGGTTTGCCCACTCAGTTTTATAGTTTTGGTAAAGTCGGGACGGGCTACAGCCTCCAAGAGCTGCATCAACTGCGTAGCCAACTCAAGGCTGGCGAGCATCGCTGGGAGGGGACGCCTGAACATCTTATGGGCTGGAAGCCCGCCAAGACTAGCGATAGGCCTGACTTTTGGTACGAGCCGAGCAAATCTGTCATTTTAACGGTGATCGGTGCCGAGATCGTGCCGTCGCCACATTGGAGCTCGGGATACGTGATTCGCTTTCCTCGCGTGAAGCGCATTCGATGGCCTTCTGATAAACCGTGGCATGCCTGTCTTCGCTTCACAGAACTCCGCGAGGTTCATGCGCGTAATCGCGGGGGTCTTTCACTGTCTCGGATGGAGTCTGGTCAACGGGCGGCCAGCGGGCGCGAAGGCGCTCGCAAAAAGCCCACCAAGCGCGCTCGCACCGCCGTAGGCATGGTGCCAGCGCAATTTACCGCCGTGGCGCGTGCGATCCGGGAAAAGGCCAACAGCGAGTCGAAGCTCTTTGCGGGCCACAATGTTTTGATTATTCCATTCGATGTTTCGCCACCTTTACAATTTCGCCACGTCAATGGCGAAATCAAGATTGTTCAGACGAACACGGACCTGGCGGTCTTGCTCGAGAACAATGGAGCCACGTACATTGCCACTGCGCCTCGTAATAAGCGTATCGACTATGTGCTCGTGCACAGCGAGGTGTCTCCGCAGCGATTACAAAACATTATTGAGACAGACAAAGTCGATCTTCTATTTGTGGATTGGGCGCTGGCGAACCTGGCGCGGGGCGAGCTCGTGGTGCCCAAGTTTCGAGACTACTATCACATGTGCTCGGCGACGCGCGAAACATACGGCAACATTGATCGTTTCGGGGATCACCAAACGGAACCTACATCTGCGCAAGCGCTCAAAGCCCTCCTGTCTCGCGTTCAGCTCGAGACGGATAGGGAGCACGCTTCACAGAGACGTCGTCGAGGCGGTGCGCGATCTCTGAGCTGCCCATCGCCGACCTTTTCGGTCCCGTCGCCAAGTCTGCTTCCAAGCGCTCCGTCGCCGACGGCGCACCGCGGCAATCGTGCAGAAAATGTGGCATTCGCAATGCGAACGCTGCTTGAGGACGAGGATGATCCATTGCTTACTCATAGTACCCCTCTTCGAGCGTGCGTGCTGTACTTTGACAGGTTTACCTTGCTCCGCACATCTTCTGGCGACGAAGAGGTGGATCGTCCGGATTTCCTCGTCTCTCGTATGGCCGTTCTTGTATCTTTGGCGCGCATGCACGGGGCCGATGTCAGGTATGAGTTCACGCAAGAGGTCACGCATGTCATTATGGACCCTGCATCGCCTCTGGCCGCCAAGCACCTTCAGGAAGTAGACGCAGTTCTTGCGTTTCGACGCCGTATTAATATCGGCAAGGACCGCTCTGCACATGAGCCGTACGTGGTAATGTACGCATGGTTGGACGAGGCGATGCAGCGGGCCAACGCCTTCGACGCGGGAGGGTCCGTTGGCTGGGAGCACGTGCCTCCTGAAGACTACGATATGCATCAACTACGACTGCGTTTACCGAGTGCTCTTCAACAACAGCAGCCAGCAACAGCTCGTTGATCTTGTTTTTTAGCATTTGCGAAATCTTGTTTTTTAGCACTTGCGAAATCTTGTTTTTTAGCATTTGCGAAATCGTGTGCATGGCTGGACAAGTTCTTGCAATGAGCTGGTCCTCTGGCGGCCTCCGTTAGCTACGAGCATGTGCCACATTTCCTCTGGGAACGCTACGACATGTGTACCTCTTACCAACAACACCTGGCGCGTCATAATCTTCCTAGAATTCTTGCTACGGATCATAACTCTTTTTATTTACAAATTCCCGAGCGTGCTCTTATCACTTTTCACTTGCAACGATGGCGGAGCTTCAAAATGAGAATTCGCCGCGCGCAGAATACCTCTATAATCACAGACGAGGTCAGCCTGTAAGGGAGCCTCATTTTGTACATTCACACCTTGGGGGAAAAGTGAAACTCTCGATGCGCTTTGGGGACTACGGGTTTCCCATGGCTCCCAGCCTCATCACCCAAGACTTTTCGGCAAAGCCCTTTCGCGCGGACTTTGGCTAATCTACTCTGGGCTGCTTTGCTTTGCTTTGCTGTGGTCGCGGCGAGAGGCACGGGGTACGCCCCGCTGCCGATAGCGTGGCGAGTGATCTGCATTGCTGCTTGCCATGGACTCGAGCGTTGCGGCCGAGTCCCAGCCCAATGTAGTAGCAACCTGATCGACAGCAGCAAAACAAGTTCTGCCTGCCTGCATGCATTCATGCGTTCTCATCGCTGGCGTCATGTCACTGGCCTCGCCGTGCCGCCGCTGCCGCGCTCGACGCCCAGCCCCTCCATCGCGGCGCCGCATCCACGTCTCCCCACAAGGCCCTGCGCATCCGCCAGTCACTCCGTCTCTTCCAAGGCGTCCAAACCAGCGCATACGCAAGCTCCGCAAGAGCAGCAGCCACCTCGATGGCCGGTGCGAACCGAACCGCGCGCAATGCGGCGTCGCCGTCGGCGTCCCAGGAGTCGCAGGAGTGCCGCCGTCGCAGGTGCTGTCGAACTTGAAGGTCGTCCGTCCGAGACAAGATCGGATCTGACCCGGACCGGGCCGCAATCCGGACCGTGCGTCTGCAGGATTCGTTCCGTCCGCCATTCGAGGAATCCCCGTCGTCGTGCGGCCGACCGAGGGGAGGACCGTCGGACCCGACCCCGGAGAAACCCGATCAGCTGGCAGCTGCAGGCCGTGCCGCGGGGGCTGGCGCCGCCAAATGGCGCGGCCGCCGCGGCCTTCCTGCCGAGTTGGCGGCGGCGAGGAAACCTGACTTGAGACCGATCTTCGTGACGGCGGCGGCCTGTGGTGTATGTGACAGTGGCCAATGGTGGGTGACAGAGTGGCCTGCGTAGCGTCTTGTGCTTCTGCGAAGCCGACTTGGGTGGCGTCGGGTCCACTTTCCGCCCTCGTTGCGTTGTGTTGTGTTGTGTTGTGTTGTGTTGTGATGTGATGTGTTGTGATGAGTTTTTCTGCGGCGTGGCGGGCGCCTTCCGTATCTTCGTTTCGTTTCTCGTTCCATCCCTGCCGCGCGGACCGCTGCCGAGGGTGGCATGGGGAGCTCGCTCCGTCGCCTGGCCGCTCGCGATGGAATGGAATGGACGTCGAACGCAGCGCAGCGCATAGGCAGCGCCCGCGCTGTCTCTGCCGCTGTCCCTCGCGGAGGGTGTGCGTGCGGCCAGTGCGATGCGTCAGTCCGCCGCGGCGCCGGGACGAAGCGCGGGCCCGTCAGTCCGCCTCGGCGGCGCAAGTGGGCGCGGCGCGGATAGCCGACTTGCGGAGGGGCCATTGTCGACTTGCAGCGGCAGGCGGCGGCCCTGTCGAGGGCGGCACGCTCCGCAGTGCGCGCGCGGCGGATAGCGCACTTGCGGGCGCCGCAGCAAGTGCGCGTTTAGGTAATACTTCACTTGGCCGCCGCGGAAAGGGGCAGCGAAGGAAGGAATGAAGTGGTGCATCGCGATGGATCGATCGACCGGTGGATCGATCGATCCCTCGCTCCGTCGCCATGGTCGATGAGATGATCCTCGGGCCAGGCCTCGGCAGGCCGGAAGAAGGCCTGCAGGAGATCCTGCCGCCACGCCGCGCGGCCTGCCTCGCCTCTGCATTGCTGCTGTCGAGTCCACGCGCACGCACGCGGAGACAGGACGCGGAAATGGAATCGCCTGCCGCCAAGCTTAGGTTTATCCCGCGTCATACAGTCTGCCGAACTGACACGGGAAACGAATGTGAGTGAAATGAAATGAATTGACAGTGACTGTGAACGAAATGACAGTGAGCGCAAGGAAGGAAAGAAAGCGTGAAGCGAGTGAAAGCGTGAAATGAAGGCGCCGCGGCGCCCGAGCTGGAGCCGCGGCGCACGGCGACGGTCGCTGACGGCGCCCAGGGCGAGGCCGGGCCGGGCCAGGCAAGCAGGTCTCGGCCCGCGCGGCAGCAGCAGGCCCGCAGCGCTCGGCCGCAGGCGGCGTCGAGGCAAACTCGCAAAGGCGGCGCTTCGTACGCAGAGCAGAGCAGAGCAGAGCGGAGCAGAGCGAGCGCGGAGGGAGGGAGAGAGGAGGGAGAGAGGAGGGCAGCAAAGCGGGAACGCAGCGACGCACCGCGGGCGACGCCAGCTTGCGCGAGCCCGAGGGAAGGGAGGGAGGGAGGGAGGGAGGAGAAGAACGCGACGCGACGCGACGCGACGCAACGCAACGCGACGCGGCGGACGGACAGACGGACGGACGCGAGCACGGGCGGCGCGGCAAACCCGAAGCGAGGCGAGGGGACGCGGCGTACGTTCCTTCCTGCTCGCGGAGACCGAGCAGACGAGGCTCGAAGTCAAGGGAAAGCATAGGAGGGGAGCGAGGCGAAGGAAAGCGTAAAGCCGGGCGACGATGGAGCGCGCCGTGAAGCAGGAGATGCCGATGCGGGAACCGCTGGACGCAGAGATGGACGCCATGCTCAAGGAGTCCTTCCTCTCGGACGACGAGGTGCTCGGCCTCGGTCTCCAGCTCGTCAAGATGGAGGACGACGCAGACGACTTCCACCATGGACAACTTCAGCATCACCACTTTGGTCAAGACATGAACGACGACGGCTTCAGGCTGCTCGACGACGCCAACGCCAGCATGGACATCGAGCTCGCACCCTTTCTTGACCTCGGACCTTGCGGCAATGAAGAGCGACGCATCGGCCAAAAGAACAAGCGGCAAATCGAGACCCCCGCGCCGACCATGATGCCGACGCTTGCCGCCGACACCTTCGCGCCTCTCCCGCCCTTGCGCGAGGCGGATGACGCCTTTGACGGGCAGAGCACCAGGAGCAACAGCAGCAGCGGCGACGAAGTGTCCTCCATGGCCTCCTCGACGGCCTCCGTCAAGAGAATGACCGCGACGTCCACCACGCCGCCTCAGGCGCCTCGCGCCGCTCTCACGTGCGACCTGAACGCGCTCTCGAGCCCGAGCGCCCGCCAAAACGAGTTCATGCGTGTCGTTTCGCAACCTCCTCTCGAGGTTCGCACGCGCACGAAAAACGAAAACCGCACCTTTGGTTGCGAGGTTCAAGTCTTGCGTGTACCCGACGTTGCCAACGCCACGGCTAGTGTGGAGCTGTGCTATGCGACCGATACAAGCGTCGTCATTTCCACAATGGGCGGGACACTCACGCGCCCAGTCACCAACGGCCGCGTCGCTTTTGATGACCTCAGTGTCAGCGTCGCCTCCCCCAAGCACGCCGAAAAGGAGTTCGTTCTCAAGGTGACCCTCGCTGGAGCCCCGGACATGCCCGTGTTTTCTACGCCCTTTTACGCCTACTCGCACAAGAGCGTGCTCAAGCGCCGGCGCGAGGTCTCATTGCGTGCCGCCAGCCACAAGGCCGTCTCGTCGCGCGGTGGCGAGTCCATGCATGTCGTCGGCCTTCCCTTTGTACGTTCGGACCGTCTCCAGGTCGTCTTTCGCGTGCACAAGTCGTACTGCTGCGAGGGCTGCATTGACGACGTTGCGGCCGCGAGCGGCAGCGCGGAAGTGCCCAGCGCTGGCGACAGTGACGATGCCAACTGGATGTCAGTGCGTGCTACAGATCTCGAGTTCTTTTCAGAGAGCGTCCTGTTTTTCCGTACGCCCACGGTGTTTCGCAATGCGATGCAGGATGTGCCATGTTCTCTTCAGGTCACCAATGACGGCCGCAATTTTTCCGCATCGCTGCCCGTTGTCTTTACCGCAGACGGTGCTCCCTCTCCCAAGCGGCACTGCGCCATTCGCTCTCGCATGTAAAGAAGCACCTTTACTGCTGCGAATGACAGATGCCCAAACAAAGGTGGGGAGGGGAGGGAGGAGAGAGAGATTCGAAGGAAAGGGTAGATCTGGGCTTTGATGCCTGCAAGCATAACGCGGCATGGCGCTGCGTTACGGCATGCATGGACCCGCCTCCGTTGCAAAACTTTACTCCATTTTACTTTACATCCAGTCCCATGGATTCATATATTTATCGAGATGATTCACGTTCATCGCGACCAACGCAACGACCACAACAACAACCATCAACATAAACTTATCATATATATATATTATTTGGCTCAGATTCCACCACAAAGAAGGCAAAGGCTGTTTTCATCTCTCATCAGAGAGAAAGAGAGAGAGAGAGAAATCAAGAGCGCTTCTGCGACATGGAGAGTTCGAGCACGCGCTGCAACTCGTCATCTTCGTCGTAATCACCAAATCCTCCAGAAGCGCCATGACCGTGGTCACCACGAGACTCGCGCAACGCTTGCTCCAGTTGCTGACGCTCGTACTCCTCTTCGTTGAGTCTTTCGCTTGCTTCGAGAGCCGCAGTAATGTCCTCCTGTTCGCTGCTTTGGCGAATTGCTTCCAAAATAGCCTCTTGCTCTGTGGCCTCAACATCCGAGACGCGCAGCGCAGCCCGCGTTGATGACGCAGCTTCCGAGTCCAAAACGGCGCCCTCCACCAAAGCATCCTCATCTTGGCTAGCCTGCACCAACGAAGCAGCCAACGCCTGCTCCAGATCGCCGTCCGCAAAGGCGTACTGCTCGCGCGAGGCTACAACGTCAGCATCGACCTGGTCCAGTTCGCCTCGCCGTTGCGAAGCCACCAGGCCACCAACTTGAGCTTCGCTCTGACCCGCTCGTCTTGCGCGTGAGACAGCGACGCGTTCGCGTTCCAGCTCACCAACTTTGTTTTCCGCCCCAGAAAGAAGGTGCGCTTCAAACTCTGGGCCTTTGATGGAATCGTAGTGGCCACCGCCATAAAAGGAAAGAATGATGGGTGGTCGCGAGCGTCCACGCGTCGTCTCGTGAAAGGTTCGCAGCTGCTTCGCGCCCAAGTGCGAGTCATACGCCATGACTTGCGCCGGTCGATCATAGATCTCGCACATTGCCTGAATTTCGATGTCGTCTCCCCACACGGCATTGCGTCTTTTGTTTGCAATGTACGCGCCAAAACGAGCCGCGCCGCCCACCACAAAGGGCTCAAAGTACGCGCGTTCGCTCTCCATGTAATCCATGCACGAAGCCCGAACCAGACGATGGTGCTCTGCCGTCCCGTACACTTGATGGCTCACGGCGCGAAAGAGGCAGTTCCCGTCGGGGGCCATTGGGACCACCTCCATGCCATCCGCAAGCAGGGCGCTTACATACCTTTGATATCGTGGATCTCCGTCTGCTGCAATGTCGCGCTCATGTCGCTTACGCCCCGCGCGCCCGCTGCGCCGTCTCTGCTGGCGCTCGCGCGGATTGGAGGGCGGCAGCCCGCCGCGAGACTTGCGCGATGACCACCCGTTCGACCACCGCCTGCTTCGACGATTCTCTGCGCGCAAGAGGCGTTGTACAAATCTTCGACGAATCACGTTGTCGCCATGGAACTCGTGCGTGAGCTCACCGAAAGGGGAGATCATGCGCATGTGCACTTTCATTCCATCCCGGAATTGCCGATTGTTGAGAAAAGCCTCCAGGGGTTTTACAGACACCAAATGGTCTGGAAGAAGCTCTTGCACCTCCACATGCATGCCTTTTACGGATGACTTGAGACCGACGTCTCGACAGTCGACAATTTCTCCGCGGCGGGGTAGACTCCGTAATTCAGGAACAAAACAGTTCGTCCCAAAGGGTGCAATAAAGCGATCATCTTCGACGTTGCATTCAAAGGTTTCTTCGGAGAAGAGGACGCGCGCCGTGACGGTGCGCGGAGTCTGTCCTGAGGATTCGACGAGGGCCTCGCGCCAAAATCCATGGAACACCTCGACCACGTCACCCGGTTTGGGCCGAAAGGGCATGCCGTCCCTCTTTGACTCATCCCGCGACGACGACGGGATGTCCCGGCTGCCGTAGTCATCGTACAGGCCGCCGTCGTCGGTCGCATCGTCCAGCTCCTCGTCGTACTCGTCGTCGTTCTCCTTTGCGCTCCGCTCGTTTGCCTCCCTGAACACATCGTCTTCCTCGGAGCTATTGCCGTCGTACTCCGATGAGGAGGAGTCCGAGAGGTCCTCGCGGCGCGCGTCGCCGCGCGTGCTGTTCTGCGCAAGGTCCAGCCGTCGCGCGCGGGCGCCGGCGCCCGTCTGTGCCGCCGAAGAGTTCTGACGGCACGTCATGCTCTCATGAACCGCAGTCGCGCGGACCGAGCGCCGTGCCCGCGCGACGGCCCTGAACACCGGCTTCAGCGGGCCTGCGCGGCCTCCCCCGCGCGCGCACGCGGGCTCGCGAGCGCGCGCGCGCGCGCGAGCGTCGTGCGTCGTGCGGAGCGTCGCGCTCGGACCCCGAAGATCCCGCCAAGATGGATCGATGGACACTAGCGACGAATCTGGAATCTGGACGCCCGCTCGCTTGCTTGCTCGCTCGAGGCCGAGCGCGAAAGCGCGCGTCCTGCCCTCTTCCCCGTCTCTCCTCAGGCGGCGGCGCGCGACCGGCTGCGGCACCTGGTTGGTACCTCGCCTGATCCGGGTCTGGTCTCCTTGGGATTTGATACTGTTCGATACTCGTCGATACCTCGCGATACCGTCGGATTTTATGCGCACCAAGCACGCAACGCGACGCAGCGCAAGGCGGCGCGGCGCAAGCAGGCCCGAAGCAGACGCGCAAGCGCAGAACCGCGAGAGCGCCCGGGCGCAGACGCAGACGCATACGTATTGTCTGGCAGAGCAACGCGCGGCGTCGGCGTCGGGCCACGGAGAGGAGGAGGATGGAGATGGCTCGGGAGTCGAAGACAGCGACGATGGCTGCCGTGGCGGTGAGCGCCGCCGCGGTGCTGGGCGTGGCGGCGATGCTGGCGCGCCGCAAACGGGGCGGGGAAGAGGTGAAGCGGTTTGTCAAGTTCAAGGACGTTGCGGGCGACGCCGAGAACCCGTCCAGGAATGTTCTCGCGGTGGACTGCGAAGCGCGCAAAGTCGAGAATTGTCTCACGCACCACCGATGCGCCTTCAAGCTCAAGCCGGCGGCCATTCGTGGCGACTCATCCACGGACCTTGTGCTCGAAGCTCTCCGGCAGAACCATGAGATTCTAGACCGGGCCGAATTTGTCACTTGCAACCACTTCGATATCGATGCCTTCACTTGCGTCCTCGCGCTCGTGTCCCCACGGGAGCGCGTCTTGGCAAACGAGGCCGTCTTTCGTGAAGCTGCACGGATTGGAGACTTTCGCGAACTGGATATTGAGCGACTCAAGGCCGGTGATGAAAACGTGCGGCGTGGCTTGGAGCTGTGCTGCTTTCTCAACACTCTGGAGCGCAGGGAGTTTGCCCGGCCCTTTGAAGACGGCTCGGACCCGCTCAAGTGGGACATGTTTCTTGAAGATCCCCGCATTTGGGATATCATCGAAGGCCGAGGCCACTTGCACCGCGACGCGGATTGGGGACAAGAGTTTGATCGCGTGCTCAGCGACTGTGCCTCCATTCGGCGGGTGCAGCACTTCCCAGATCTCGGGCTCGTCGTGATTGAAGCTCCCGAACCCGTGCATTACTACGCACTTTTTAGCGGCAATCCCGAAGACGTCGTTTTGGCGCTCTACGACGGAAATCGCTATGAGCTTGAGCAGCGCTACTCGACCTACGTCGAGCTCTGCTCGCGGCCTGTATTGCCACGTGTCTGTCTCACGCATCTTGCGAAAATGCTCAGCAAGCTGACGGGCGAGTCATGGCATGCGAACCGTTTCACAGACTCGGGCCCGCTCATGCGCATCGACAAGCCAGAGAAGAACCTGAACAAGGCGGAGCGCTACGGCCACCCTTATGAGCGACCTATTTACGCTTCCAAGCTCGACGCCGACCAGATGCTGCGTGCTGTGCAGGCCTATCTTACCTTTGGACTTGACAATGCGGGTATCACGGGACCTTTACCTGCGCAAGATCTTTCGTGGTCCAAGCTGCACGAACTCAATGGCAGCATCGACTGGTCAAACCTTGCTCTCGAGCCTGTTCTTGTCAAGTAGGCTTTTCATTCTTTTTTCTTCGTTTCCCCCCCCGCTTACTTGCCACACAATTCTCCTCCTCAATCAGTTGACTCATTGCCTGTCCTTGACCACGAGGAACACGCCCCTCTCTCTGTGCTCAGTTCCGTCTGCGCATCATCACAGATCGCAGCATGAACTTTACTTCTCAAGGGATGCTACAAGTTGTCTCTGCCAGGTTGTTTTCCTTGCGGTACTGATTAGAGAAGAAAACAAACGAATTCCTCGTCAGATCTTCATTTTCTGATTTTCTAAAATGAAAAGTCGTGCAATCAACGAACTTCTGGTCTCATACGGCTACCTAGTCTACGCAAGACGTCCTTGGGGATACGATTAAATCGTGCCCGAACCTCCATCGCGTTCACGGACCGACATGACATCGTGCCCATGTCCTGACGACCAAATTGAACATTGCCAACGTCCCCAATGGATGTCTGTGCAACCTCTACAAAGCTAGTCTCAATGGCATCGCTGGCACTCAGACGCACATCTAGACCTGATATAAAAGGCGCTTCGACCTGAAGCTGATCCGAGCCACGACCTCTACCTGGAATTTCTACAAACGATACGCGTTGGCCAACCTCGGTTCCGGTCGGAGCGCCTTGCCGATCCTCTTCCTCTTCCTCTAGCGCTATAGCTTTTCCTTTAAAGTCTTCGAGATTATCGACGCGGAGAACCAGAGCAGAGGCAGATGATGGCAGGATACGGAGCGCTGGGATAACATCCTCGTACGCTGCCGAGGCGCCAAAACTAATGACGCCGGGCTGCACAGATTGAGTGGCCAATCCGCGGAGAAGGTTGCTCGTTGCGTAGAAGCGGTTCTCTTCTTCGCCAAAGACGATTTCCTTGACGTGTGCCGACGAGGTCCCTGTTCTTGCTCCAACTGCAGCATCCTCGTCCTCATGGCTTGCCGGGTCCCGAAAGATCATCGGATGGCAGGACGGCTGGCCGATCCACGCGAGCTGCTGCAGCAAGAGCGCGCTCTGCGTAACAGATGGCTGTGCGGTCTCCAAGAGACCGGGATCGACACCCTGCAGGCAAATAGCCAAGAGCTGCTGCGCCGCGGGGCACCCACCTGCGCGTCTCGCGGCGGAAATCCAGTCCACGGAAGCAAATTCGATGGAGATCCTGCCGTCTGTGACGGCGGCATGGTACTGGTCGCTCGCGAGCTTGAACCACGTCGCCGAAGACCTCCTTGCAGGCGCCTGCTTGCTCGCGAGGCCCAAGACGTCCGTGAACGTCTCGTACGCGCGGCGCACCGAGGTCTCGCCGTCGCACCACACCAGGAGGCGCGCGACGCGGGCCCCGCCGCGCAGGGCCATGGTCCCGCCGCCGCGGGTGGGGCGTTCGCCGCCCCGAGCTCGCTCGCTCGCTCGCTCGCGCGGCGACGCGGTGCGGGCGACGAGAGTTCTTGCTTTGTGGCCTCGCCGCGCGCCGCGAAGAGGCGAGTAGTTCTGCTCTTCTGGGTCGCTTCTGGGTCTTCTATCTACGGATAGAAATCGTCTTCGCAAAACCTCAACGCGCACAAGGACTCGGAGCCGGCGGAGCGCCACGTGCAGGCCGGCTGCGAGGCGCGGCAGGGCCGGAGCCGGAGGGCGAGAGGCAGATGCAGACCGCGGGGCCCGGGGACGAGCGGCTGGCCGCGCTGCAGCGCGTGGAGCAGCTGCAGGTCGAGCGCGAGTACGAGGCGCGGCGACTGGTGGTGCTCAAGGCGCGCGAGCAGGCGAACCGCGACGTGGCGAACGAGCTGCGCTTTGGCAGCGCAGGCGATCGTCTTCGCAAACAGCCGCAAGTTTTCGCGGCGGTGTCCGCGGACCTCATGCTCGACTTTCCAGCGCACCAGGCGGAGGGGATTGTGCTCAGAGAGCAGACGGATTTGCGCGCCAAAATTGCAGAAGCGACTGCGCGTGTCGAAGCCATCGATGCGGCGCTCCCGGCTGCAAATGCAGCCTTTCGCTCTTATGACCCGCGCAATTAAATTATCTGAAATCTGCTTCGCAAAGCGTCAGAGGAAGAGGGGTCGGCCCCTCCTCTTGCCCGTGAAGGAGATGGAGACAAAGAGAGAGCGAGGTCGCGTTCGAGACAATCAACGATCCTTTTTCTTTTTATAAAATTAATAGCCCCGCTTCAAAAGCTTGACAGAGCATGTAATTTAGTCAAAGTTGACTCAATTTTGGTCGCCAACTTCTTCAAAGAATTGATTTTTTCAAAGTCAAGGCTAGAGTCTTGCACGCGCACAGTATCGTTCATTCCATGTGAAATTCCAAGAAGCCAGGCATGCATGCCTTTGCACGTTTTCACTCCCAGCATGCTTGCGCGTGGCCGCGACAATCTTCTCCCCAGCGTTGAACTCTTGCCCGAGGGTCATACGGTTGCGGTCGCTTTTCTTTGTAACCGCAAATACAAACCCACATACTACTGCTTAAAGGACTTCATGATCGCGAAACGCTCGCAAGATTACGAGCGCAAGGTTATCAAGGTAACATTCTTGAATGGCCACAACACGAAACGAGGCAACTCGAGTTACCAGACAGAGCGAATGGAGAACCCACAGAGCTCTTTCTAGAATGTCGGGATCCATGTTGGGCTCGAAGATTCGATTCTTGCTCTCAATCATGCCGCGAGAAAGAGCCCCTGCACGTAGCCGAACCTTTTGTCCACGAACTAAAGCTTCCGTAACTAACTTTATAAAAAGAACGAATTGCTTCTGCATTCCCTTTTTTTTTTCAAAAAGAAACCCACTTGATTGTCCAATCGGCGGGAAGAAGATGCCGTTCAAAAGTATGGGACTGGAAATAGACCAACAGCCGCGAGACGCGCAACTTCACGGAGGTGGAGACTTCCGCCCTTATCCAAAACAGCCGCTACGAAGGTTTGCTTTCGCTCTTTTGGCTTGTGACATAGATGGAAAAGACTCACAAGCTCGCTTGACTGCCTTCCGAGCTCCTTGATCTCGGAGGACCTTCTTAACGGTAGAGTTGCATGCGAGATTTCCCAGAGCTCCGCAGGCTTGCTTCTGGACAGCTTCGCTCCCGGGATGCTTGCGCATGGCCGCTACGATCCCCTTGCCGACTTTGAGCTCTTGCCCGAGGATCTCTTGATTGCGAGCATTCTTAGCTGCGAGGCTCCATAGAGCTCCGCAGGCCTTCTCTTGAACGATCTCACTCCCGGAATGCTTGCGCATGGCTGCGACGATCTCTCTCCCGACCTTGAGCTCTTGCACGAGAATCACTTCGTTCCGGTCATTTGCGGCGAGATTCGCGAGAGCAGAGCATGCCTTGCTTTGCACACTTTCACTCTCGAGATGCTTGCGCATGGCCGCGACGATTTCCTTGACGAGTTTGACGTCTTGCCCGAGAATCTCCTTGTTGCGCGCATTGGCTGCAAGATTCCAAAGAGCTCCGCAGGCATAGTTTTGCACGCTTTCACTCCCAGGATGCTTGCGCATGGCCGCGGCGATCTCCTTGCCGACCCCGAGCTCTTGCACGAGGATCACCTCATTGCGGTCACTGTCAAATGTAACAGGGATGACAAATCCACATGCTGCTGCTTGAAGGTCTTCATGGTCGCGAAACGCTTGAAATACCTCGATTACACTACTGCCGAGGTCATGTTCTTGAATGGCTGCGACACGGAACGAGGTGCCCGACTCTCCTGTCAGAGCGAAGCGAAGCGCCCACAAGGCTTTTGCGAGAATGTCGGGATCCGTGCTGTGCTCTACGATCCGCTTTGTGCTCACAACGATGCCGCAAGAGAGAGCCTGTGCGCGCAATACATCACTACCTTTCGCATCATATTCCTGCTCGAGAATATTCCGAAGTGCGTCCAACGTGCGCGCGAGATTGCCCGTAACATCGGACAAGTCACGCACAAGACCTTGCACAAGCTCGATGCTGGCCTCTTCGACGCCGTTTCGACCGCCGCGACTTCGCGGACACGCTGACACCAGGCCGCGGATGAGTCGCGTCGACTGACGCACGTTTTTGCGGTCTTGAAACGTCTGAAGAATCTCGGAAGCGCGTGGACGATCTTGCGGGTCATGCGCCCAGCACTTTTCCATCAGACGCACAACCCACAGACGAACGTCAACGTTTTCAGAGACAAGAGGTCGTTCTCTGTTCAACACTCGAGTCTCTAGATCTGAAATCGAGCGCACACTGTGCTCAAACGGCGACTTGCCATGGTAGACTTCCCACATCACAATGCCAAAGGCATAGATGTCTGCGCGTGTCGTCCACCGCGCGGGCGCCTGCAGAACTTCGGGTGCCATATAAGCAGGTGTACCCACCGATGAGACCGTGTCGGCGATGCTGCTGTTGGCCTCGAGCTGTGTGGCAAGTCCAAAGTCTGCAAGCTTGACGAGTCCAAGATCACGGCTCAGCAGAATGTTGGCTGGCTTGAGGTCTCGGTGGACGACCAGTTTGCCGTGAAGGTACTCAAGGCCGCGAGCAATCTCGCGCAGAATGGCTTCCTTCTCGTCAAGAGTCAGTGCTAACGTGGCGTCGGCCTCGCTCTCGTACAAGAGGTCGTCCAGGGACATGTCGCACTTGTCCATGACGAGATGAAAACGGTTCTGAATGATGCAGGTTCCAAGCAGACAGACAATGTTATCATGTTTCAGTCCATTCCAGCTCGCGGCTTCACGCATGAGTGCTTGCTGTTCGCGAAGCTGCATGCGACGTCCGCTTGGCTTGACGCGCTTGACTGCCGTCTCGACTTCGGAACCATCGCTGCGTCGAAGTGCGCCGAGGACGACCTGGCCAAACTGGCCTTCACCGAGCACCTGCAAAGGAGCCTTGACGTAGGCTTGATCACTGCTCAAGGAAGCGGCCTCGAATTCTTCAGCCTGTACCAAACTGATGCTGAGGCGCTCCAAAGCTTGACGCTGATGACGTGTGCCAAGCTGGCCGCTGAGAACCGCGCCAAAGTCTATTTGGGGGTTGTCTTGGAGGAGCAAGATGACTTCTTCTGGGTCCTCTTCGAGTAAACCACGTTCGCGCAGCAGCTCGAGCACACCAAACAGATCATTCCGCGCATCTTCGTCGTCGTTGGCTTCTTCAGCAAGTATCTCGTCATCTTGGTCTTGTGGCGCTCCCGAGAGCTGGCGCAGTTGCAGGTCGAGCTGACAGAGTTGAAGACATGTTTGAAGATGCTGCTCGGCCTCGGTCAGCGCCTGACGAATGATTTTGGCCTGAAAGAGAAGTCGAGCCTTCACGGCAAGACCGCGACGAGCGCTGTCGCCAAAGTATGGCTTCAGGAGGTCGAGAAGGTCGCGTAGCTCCGCTTCGAGTTGAGTGACGTTGATGTCCACCTCTTGCAGCTGCTCGAGGCGAGAAGCCAAGCGCTCAAGCACGGTCTTAAGATGAGCTGCCTTTCGCTTGCAAGCCACGGCGTCCTCCAGCAGAGATACGCCTTCCCGCGCAAGCTGCAGCACAAGCGTCACGCTCATCTTCTCACGTTTCCTCAGATTCGAATTTGATTGTTGAGTTGGGACGCATTTACGATTCCATCTCAATGATCTCTTGTACGGGAGACCGGCTCTTTTCCGAACGTTTGCCTTGTTTCTCCGTTATTTTGATTTCCCGGGGCGGTTTCCCAGTCCCGGCGAACGGGAGAACGGGAGAACGGGCAGGGGCCGAGTCGGTGCTGCTCCTGGCCATGGGTGGGCGATTTCTTTGTTTCTATGAAACTGGGGCCTAGGCGAAGTAGTGGGCCGGGTGGCTGGCTGGCTGGCTGGCTTGACCGCAAATGACTGTGAAGGTTGCTGAATGGTAGAAACTTGAACGAAAAAGGACTCCTTGTTTCATGAACGCTGGGCCTAGAGCTTGTGTCAAGACCATGTCGTACCAAGCTTCATGCACGAGAGAGATCGAGACTTGAAGTCCTTGCCAAATCAAGTAGGGTCGAGAACATGCTATATTATCAAATAAAAGATCATGACCGATAATTTGGGGAACGCAGAGTGAAGCTTCATTAGGTCGCTTGCGCAGGTGACGCAAATCAGCACCAGCAAGTGATGGTTGTCGCTTGAAAAATACAATGCAAGAATCCTCGCAATAAACGGAGTGCTTTTGTCCGCAAGATCAAGCTTCCGCAACAATCTCCAAAGAACTTCTTGCTTTTGCATTCTTCTTGTCATTCAGAAGGGATCACTTATTTGTCAAATCGGCAGGAGGAAGATGCTGTCCAAACTTACCGAGCTGAAAAAAGACAAAATCCGCGAGACGTACAGCTCCAAGGAATCTCAGAATATCGTCTTCATCCAAAAAAGCCGCTGCGAAGATTTCTTTTTGCTCTTTTGGCTTCTGACATGGATGGAAAACGCTCACAAGCCCGCTGAACTGCCTCCCGAGCGCCCTGGTCTCGAAGAATTCTCGTGACGGTAGCATTATATGCGAGATTTTCAAGAGCTCTGCACGCTTGCTTCTGGACAGCTTCACTTCTGGGATGCTTGCGCATGGCTGCAACGATCTCCTTGCCGACCTTGAGCTCTTGCCCAAGGATCTCTTTGTTGCGGTCATTGATTGCGAGTCTCCAAAGAGCTCCGCAGCCCTTCTCTTGAACGCCCTCGCTCCCGGAATGCTTGCGCATGGCTGCGACAATCTCCTCCCCGACATGAAGCTCCTGCCCGAGAATCTCTTGATTTCGAGCACTGTTGCCTGCGAGATGGCGAAGAGCCGAGCATGCAATTACTTGCACACTTTCACTTCCAGTATGCTTGCGCATAGCCGCGACAATACCCTTGCCGACCTTGAGATCTTGCCCAAGGATCTCTTGGTTACGAACATTATTGGCTGCGAGATTGCGAAGGGCTCCGCAAGCATTTTCCTGAACAGATTCACTCCCGGGATACTTGCGCATGGCCGCGACGATCTCGTTACCGACCTTGAGCTCTTGCCCGAGGATCTCACCGTTGCGAGCATTGTATGCGAGATTTTCGAGAGCTCCGCAGGCTCGTCTCTGGACAGCTTCGCTCCTGGGATGCTTGCGCATGGCCGCGACGATCTCGTTTCCGACCTTGAGCTCTTGCCCGAGGATCTCACCGTTGCGGTCATTGATTGCGAGTCTCCGAAGAGCTCTGCAGGCATTCTTCTGCACGCTTTCGCTCCCAGGATGCTTGTGCATGGCCGCGACGATCTCGTTTCCGACCTTGAGCTCTTGCCCGAGGATCTCACCGTTGCGGTTATTGGCTGCGAGAATCGAAAGAGCTCCGCAGGCTCGTCTCTGGACAGCTTCGCTCCCGGGATGCTTGCGCATGGCCGCGACGATCTCCTTGCCGACCTTAAGCTCTTGCCCGAGGATCTCACCGTTGCGAGCATTGGCTGCGAGAATCGAAAGAGCTCCGCAAGCATTTTCCTGAACAGCTTCACTCCCGGGATGCTTGCGCATGGCCGCGACAATGGCCTTGCCGACCTTGAGCTCTTGCCCGAGGATCTCTCTGTTGCGGCCATTCAGTGCGAGATCCCAAAGAGCTCCGCAGGCGTTTTTCTGGACAGATTCACTCCCGGGATGCTTGCGCATGGCCGCGACGATCTCGTTACCGACCTTGAGCTCTTGCCCGAGGATCTCACCGTTGCGGTCATTCAATGCGAGATTCCAAAGAGCTCCGCAGGCTCGTCTTTGGACAGCTTCGCTCCCGGGATGCTTGCGCATGGCCGCGACGATCTCCTTGCCGACCTTGAGATCTTGCCCGAGGATCTCACCGTTGCGAGCATTGGCTGCGAGATTTTCGAGAGCTCCGCAGGCTCGTCTCTGGACAGCTTCGCTCCCGGGATGCTTGCGCATGGCCGCGACGATCTCCTTGCCGACCTTGAGATCTTGCCCGAGGATCTCACCGTTGCGAGCATTGGCTGCGAGATTTTCGAGAGCTCCGCAGGCTCGTCTCTGGACAGCTTCGCTCCCGGGATGCTTGCGCATGGCCGCGACGATCTCCTTGCCGACCTTGAGATCTTGCCCGAGGATCTCACCGTTGCGAGCATTGGCTGCGAGATTTTCGAGAGCTCCGCAGGCTCGTCTCTGGACAGCTTCGCTCCCGGGATGCTTGCGCATGGCCGCGACGATCTCCTTGCCGACCTTGAGATCTTGCCCGAGGATCTCACCGTTGCGAGCATTGGCTGCGAGATTTTCGAGAGCTCCGCAGGCTCGTCTCTGGACAGCTTCGCTCCCGGGATGCTTGCGCATGGCCGCGACGATCTCCTTGCCGACCTTGAGATCTTGCCCGAGGATCTCACCGTTGCGAGCATTCGATGCGAGATTCCCAAGAGCTCCGCAGCCCTTCTCTTGAACGCCCTCGCTTCCGTGATGCTTGCGCATGGCCACGACAATGACCTTGCCGACCTTGAGATCTTGCCCGAGGATCTCACAGTTGCGATCATTCAACGCGAAATATGCAAGAGCTCTGCAGGCCATATTTTGAACGCTTTCACTCCCAAGATGCTTGCGCATGGCCGCGACGATCTCCGTGCCGACCTGGAGCTCTTGTCCGAGGATCACCTCATTGCGGTCACTGTCATACGCCACAGCAGCAACAAACCCACAAACTGCTGCTTGAAGGTCTTCATGGTCGCGAAACGCTTGAAATACCTCGACCACATTACTGCCGAGGTCATGTTCTTGAATGGCTGCGACACGGAACGAGGTGCCCGACTCTCCTGTCAGAGCGAAGCGAAGCGCCCACAAAGCTTTTGCTAGAATGTCGGGATCCGTGCTATGCTCCAAGATCCGTTTTGTGCTCACAATGATACCGCGAGATCGAGCCTCTGCGCGCAATACATCACTACCTTCCGCATCACATTCCTGCTCGAGAATATCCCGAAGAGTGTCCAACGTGCGCACGAGATTGCCCGTATACTCGGACAAGTCACGCACAAGACCTTGCACAAGCTCGATGCTGGCATCTTCGACGCCGCTTCGACCGCCCCGACTTCGCGAAAACACTGACACCAGACCACGAATGAGTCGCGTCGACCGCCGCACATTCGTGCGGCCTTTAAGCGTCTGAAGAGTCTCGGAAGCGCGTGGACGATCTTGCGGGTCATGCGCCCAGCACTTTTCCATCAAACGCACAACCCACGGACGAACGGCAACCTCGTCGGAAATGATGGGTCGCTCCCCGCTCAACACCCGAGTCTCTAGATCTGAAATCGAGCGCACACTGTGCTCAAACGGCGACTTGCCATGGTAGACTTCCCACATCACAATGCCAAAGGCATAGATGTCTGCGCGTGTCGTCCATCGCGCGGGCGCCTGCAGAACTTCGGGTGCCATATAAGCAGGTGTACCCACCGATGAGACCGTGTCGGCGATGCTGCTGTTGGCCTCGAGCTGTGTGGTAAGTCCAAAGTCTGCCAGCTTGACGAGTCCAAGATCACGGCTCAGCAGAACGTTGGCTGATTTGAGGTCTCGGTGGACGACCAACTTGCCGTGAAGGTACTCGAGGCCGCGAGCGATACCGCGCAGAATGGCTTCCTTGTCGTCGAGAGTCAGTGCTAACGTCGCGTCAGTCTCGCTCTCGTACAAGAGGTCTTCCAGCGACATGTCGCACTTGTCCATGACAAGATGAAACCGGTTCTGAATGATGCAGGTTCCAAGCAGACAGACAATGTTGTCGTGTTTGAGACCATTCCAGCTCGAGGCTTCACGCATGAGCGCCTGCTGTTCGCGAAATTGCATGTGGCGACCGCTTGGCTTGACGCGCTTGATTGCTGCCTCGACTTCGGAACCATCGCTGCGTCGAAGTGCGCCGAGGACGACCTGGCCAAACTGGCCTTCACCAAGAACTTGCAGAGGGGCCTTGATATAGACTTGATCACTGTTCAGGGAAGCGGCCTCGAGCTCTTCAGCCTGCACCAGACTGATGCTGAGGCGCTGCACAGCTTGACGCTGATGACGTGTGCCGAGCTGGCCGCCGAGAACCGCGCCAATGTCCATGTTGGGGTTGTTTTGAAGTAGCGAGATGACTTCTTCTGGATCCTCTTCGAGTAAACCACGTTCGCGCAGCAGTTCGAGCGCACGAAACAGATCATTCCGCGCATCTTCGTCGTCGTTGGCTTCTTCAGCCAGGATCTCGTCATCTTGGTCTTGTTGCGTTCCCGAGAGCTGGCGCAGTTGCAGGTCGAGCTGAGAGAGTTGAAGACATGTTTGAAGATGCTGCTCGGCTTCGGTCAATGCTTCACGAATGGCCTTGGGCTGGAAAAGAAGACGAGCTTTTGCAGCAAGGCCGCGACGAGCACAGTCGCCAAAGTATGGCTTCAGGAGGTCGAGAAGGTCGCGTAGCTCCGCTTCGAGTTGCGTGACGTCGATGTCTGCCTCTCGCACCTGCTCGAGGCGAGAGGCGAACTGCGCAAGCACGGTCTGGAGGTGCGCTGCCTTTCGCTTGCAAGCCACGGCGTCCTCAAGGAGGGATGTGCCGTCCCGCGCGAGCTGTAGCACAAGGGCCACGCCGGAGATGGCGTCCATTGTTTCCCCCCTTCCTCCGATTCGTGTTTGTTGAGTTGGCACGTGCTACACACCTATTTTTCTCTGTTGGCCGTAGGCTATTCTTTCCGCTAATGACAATCTAGGGTATACCCTCGGTCATCGCAGACTAGGCGAAAAAACTTCAAATTTCCATTTGAGCCAAGAGCTTGTGTCAAGTCAAGGTAGTACCAAGGTTTATACACATGCCAGGACTTGAAGCGCTCTTGAAAAGTACAAGTAGATTCGAAAACATGTTGCCATCAAATACAAGATCAAGAACGAAGAACACAAAGTAAAGTTTCACAGGTGGCCCAAATCAGCACTAGAAAGTGACGATTTATCGCTTGGATGAATCGAAGCAAGGAATTTTCGCAATAAGCGGAGTGATTTTGTCTGTTTTTGCAATTCTCTCCAAGAATTACTTGCTTTTGCACTCCTGTTATACTTATTTGTCAAATCGGCGGGAGGAAGATGCTGTCCAAACTTACGGAGCTGAAAATAGAACAACATTCGCGAGACGTGCAGCTCCACGGGATCAGAGAATTTTGTCCTCATCCAAAAAAGCCGCTGCGAAGATTCACCTTCGCTCGTTTGGCAACTGACATGGATGGGAAACGCTCACAAGCCCGCTGAACTGCCTCCCGAGCGCCCTGGTCTCGAAGTATTCTCGTGACGGTAGCATTGTATGCGAGATTTTCGAGAGCTCCGCACGCTTGCTTCTGGACAGCTTCACTTCTGGGATGCTTGCGCATGGCTGCGACGATCTCCTTGCCGGCCTTGAGCTCTTGCCCGAGGATCTCTTTGTTGCGGTCATTGGCTGCGAGATTGCGAAGAGCTCCGCAAGCACTTTCCTGGACAGATTCACTCCCGTGATGCTTGCGCATGGCCACGACAATGACCTTGCCGACCTTGAGCTCTTGCCCGAGGATCTCGTTGTTGCGAGCATTGCTTGCGAGATTCCAAAGAGCTCCGCAAGCATCTTCCTGGACAGGTTCACTCCCGGGATGCTTGCGCATGGCCGCGACGATCTCTTTGCCAATCTTGAGCTCTTGTACGAGGATATCTTCATTGCGAGGGTTTGATGAAAGATTCAAAAGAGCTCTGCAGGCATACTTTTGCACGCTTTCACTCCCAGGATGCTTGCGCATGGCCGCGGCGATCTCCTTGCCGACCCCGAGCTCTCGCACGAGGATCAAACAGTTGCGGTCACTGTCGTATGTAACAGGGATGACAAATCCACATGCTGCTGCTTGAAGGTCTTCATGGTCTCGAAACGCTTGAAATACCTCGACCACAGTACTGCCGAGGTTATGCTCTTGAATGGCTGCGACACGGAACGAGGTGCCCGACTCTCCTGTCAGAGCGAAGCGAAGCGCCCACAAAGCTTTTGCTAGAATGTCGGGATCCGTGCTATGCTCCAAGATCCGTTTTGTGCTCACAATGATACCGCGAGATCGAGCCTCTGCGCGCAATACATCACTACCTTTCGCATCACATTCCTGCTCGAGAATATCCCGAAGAGTGTCCAACGTGCGCACGAGATTGCCCGTATACTCGGACAAGTCACGCACAAGACCTTGCACAAGCTCGATGCTGGCATCTTCGACGCCGCTTCGACCGCCCCGACTTCGCGAAAACACTGACACCAGACCACGAATGAGTCGCGTCGACCGCCGCACATTCGTGCGGCCTTTAAGCGTCTGAAGAGTCTCGGAAGCGCGGGGACGATCTTGCGGGTCATGCGCCCAGCACTTTTCCATCAAACGCACAACCCACGGACGAACGGCAACCTCGTCGGAAATGATGGGTCGCTCCCCGCTCAACACCCGAGTCTCTAGATCTGAAATCGAGCGCACACTGTGCTCAAACGGCGACTTGCCATGGTAGACTTCCCACATCACAATGCCAAAGGCATAGATGTCTGCGCGTGTCGTCCATCGCGCGGGCGCCTGCAGAACTTCGGGTGCCATATAAGCAGGTGTACCCACCGATGAGACCGTGTCGGCGATGCTGCTGTTGGCCTCGAGCTGTGTGGTAAGTCCAAAGTCTGCCAGCTTGACGAGTCCAAGATCACGGCTCAGCAGAACGTTGGCTGGCTTGAGGTCTCGGTGGACGACCAACTTGCCGTGAAGGTACTCGAGGCCGCGAGCGATACCGCGCAGAACGGCTTCCTTGTCGTCGAGAGTCAGTGCTAACGTCGCGTCGGTCTCGCTCTCGTTCAAGAGATCGTCCAGCGACATGTCGCATTTGTCCATGACAAGATGAAACCGGTTCTGAATGATGCAGGTTCCAAGCAGACAGACAATGTTGTCGTGTTTGAGACCATTCCAGCTCGCGGCTTCACGCATGAGCGCCTGCTGTTCGCGAAATTGCATGTGGCGACCGCTTGGCTTGACGCGCTTGATTGCTGCCTCGACTTCTGAACCATCGCTGCGTCGAAGTGCGCCGAGGACGACCTGGCCAAACTGGCCTTCACCAAGAACTTGCAGAGGGGCCTTGATATAGGCTTGATCACTGTTCAGGGAAGCGGCCTCGAGCCCTTCAGCCTGCACCAGACTGATGCTGAGGCGCTGCACAGCTTGACACTGATGACGTGTGCCGAGCTGGCCGCCGAGAACCGCGCCAATGTCCATGTTGGGGTTGTTTTGAAGTAGCGAGATGACTTCTTCTGGATCCTCTTCGAGTAAACCACGTTCGCGCAGCAGTTCGAGCGCACGAAACAGATCATTCCGCGCATCTTCGTCGTCGTTGGCTTCTTCAGCCAGTATCTCGTCATCTTGGTCTTGTTGCGTTCCCGAGAACTGGCGCAGTTGCAGGTCGAGCTGACAGAGTTGAAGACATGTTTGAAGATGCTGCTCGGCTTCGGTCAATGCTTCACGAATGGCCTTGGGCTGGAAAAGAAGACGAGCCTTCACGGCAAGACCGCGACGAGCGCTGTCGCCAAAGTATGGCTTCAAAAGGTCCAGAAGGTCGCGCAGCTCCGCTTCGAGTTGAGTGACGTCGATGTCTTCCTCTTGCACCTGCTCGAGGCGAGAGGCGAACTGCGCAAGCACGGTCTGGAGGTGCGCTGCCTTTCGCTTGCAAGCCACGGCTTCCTCTAGGAGGGATGCGCCGTCCCGCGCGAGCTGTAGCACAAGGGCCACGCCGGAGATGGCGTCCATTGTTTCCCCCCTTCCTCCGATTCGTGTTTGTTGAGTTGGCACGTGCTACACACCCATTTTGCTTTGTTGGCCGTAGGCTAGTCTTTCCGCTAATAACAATCTAGGGTATACCTCCTCGGTCATCGCAGACTATAGGCCTACTAGGCCTATCTATTCCTTTTTTACTTTTGATCGAAAGATGACTAATTGGTTCGTGAAGGCCCAGCTTCAAATTTCCATTTGAGCTAAGACTTGCGTGAAGTTCATGTAGTATCGAGATCATTACACATGCTAAGATTTGAAGCGCTCTTGATAAGAGCGCAAATAGTTTCGAGAAAGAGCTGGCGTCGAGTACAAGATTATGATCGATGTATTTTGAGAAAGGAAACTGAAGTTTCATGAAGACGTTTGCTGTGTTATTCATCACAAGGAATCTGCTAGGTGATTCCTTAATTGAAGGAAACCGAGAAAGACTCTCTCGCAATCAATGGAACCCTGGTTCCCGTTTCTTCAATTTTGGCAGATACGTTTACTTGCTTCAAATATTGTTTTGCATTTCTTGTTCTTGCAACGAGTTATGTGAAATACTTGCCAACGAAAAAGGTCTCTCTTGAAAGATGATTTTGTTCTTCGACGAGTCAGCCGGCGCAGACGAGGCTTCGCGCTGATTACAGCAGTCACTCAAATCAAAGCAACTCGAAGCGCGAAAAAATCACGAGAACGACTTTCTCTCCAGCGATCCTCTCCCGCACGCGCGATGGCCTTGAACTCACAGAGAAGATCGGCAGTAGGCCCGTATACTCACGAGCGATCCCCTGCGCTGCGTTGTAATGAATAAGCGTTGCTTTTGTTTTGTCCGTTTTCCTGCATGTGCTTTACGTCCTGTCTGTGGTCTCGTGCCCGCCTTGCTGTACTTGCTCTTCTTTGTCTGAGACTGCGCCATCTTCAGCTTCTTCTTCCTCTTCATCGTTGCCACTCTGGCGACGGGATGCGTGCAGAACAAATGTAAAGAGAGGCTCTTCGGGCGACGAAACAAGCTCTGTCGACTCAAATCCTGCCTCGAGGGCAAGGCTTTGCCACTTTTCAAGACTTAAACCTGCGACAGCAAGTGGACTTGGATCTTTAGGACCAGGACTTGGGACTCCCAGACGCTGCGCCGCCCAAATGACGACGGGGTCGTCACCGGATCCTTTATATCTGTCGCTTCCTGAACGGCAGCGAAGCACGACCTCGGCTGCGTCGACAGTTTGGCAAAGAGAAAGTGCTGCTGTGTCCGCAGAGGCCGGAGCTTGGGGAGCGCAAATGTCGACGAAGATCACATGGTCTGCCAGCGCGCAGCAGCGCTCTAAATCGTGCAAGGCAGCGTGCTCGAGACCTTCAGAGACCCCGTCACCGCCAATCTTTCCCGCTGTGACAAGCGTCACGTCGTAAACGTCCGTAATACGCGTCGACGCCAAGTAATCTGCGAGACTCAACGTCTCAAGAAACAAGGGCTTGCGTAGCGACCCGGCCTGGGGACCTTGCGCCTGAAGCTCCAGCACACGGCTAACAAGTGCTTGCGTCGCCGCGGCATGATGGGGCACGCCAATGAGAAGCATGCCATCGCACGCATGCATGAGATCTGCGGTGAGTACATTTTCGAGCATATCCGACCCCCAAAGCGCGAGCAGACGCGGCCGTGCTTTTCGGACCTCGTGATCATCCGTTTTGCGAAGCGCGTCGAGAATGGCTTGGTGGACAACCGTTGCCACGGTTGGACGATGTAGCCAGGCCTGGACGGACTCTACACACCGCGCCAGCGTCCGAGGTTTGCCGCTCGAAGACTGCGAGCCATCCACTTTCTTCGACGTGATTGCTTGCCAGAGCTGTGGTGCGACCTCCGGTAAGTTCGCGAACCGGCGAAAGACTCTACTGCTCAAGTCGAGCGTGCGGGCCTCCTCAAGCGCCTCGAGAGCACATTTCGCCTCGTCTTCGCCAAGACGCGATTTGCGCAACAATTGCAAGCCTTGATAGAATCGCAAAAGGCCGCAGATTTCCTCTGGCGTCTCGAAGGCTTCGTCGCTCGGGGGCTGCTTTGGATCCTGGGATGATTCTTTCGTGGTTGCAATCCCGTTGCCGCCTCGTTCACCGCTGAGCACGTGCAAAAGCGAAACTGCGGATCTTCCCCGCACCTGGAAACTCGTGTCCCCGAGGCGTCGTCGAAACGAGAGCACTCTGCACGAGGCTTCCTTGGCCGCTTTCGCTTGTTCTTGCGTCAAGCCGAGCGAGTCCGCCATTTCCTCTCCTCTTCGTTTCCGCTTTTCCCGTCTTCCCCTTTTCCCTGTCCAAAACAAGAAACGCCTCGTCTTGCCGCGGACTCGGCCCAGACTGGCCACGGTCGCAGCTCGCGCTCGGTCGCGGCCCCGAGCCCTCCGCGATTGCTTTTCGCGACTCGGGTTTGGGGCGCCGGTCTCGACGGCGAGAGACCTGGAACTGAGGGTTAGTCGGCAAAAGCGGCAAAGGGGGGTTAACCGGCAGTTGCACGCGCGCCACTGCGGCGACGGAGACTCTCTCGGCTGCTGGTATGGTATAAAACCTCTTGAAGGTGCGGCGCGGAGCGAGATCGCGCGCGAGGACGCCCTGCGCGGCGCGGGAGGGCGGCGATGCGGCGGGCGCGCGTGCAGGAGATCCGGCAGAAGCGCAAGGCCGAAGCCCCGTTCTACGTGGCGCTCCACAGATGGGTGCTCTCCGCGAAACACCGACATGCCTGCAGCGAGCACGAGCAGGAACTCCTGCGCGTGCAGGCGCTGCTCATGCAGGGAGAGATTACCAAGCAGGAGATGCAGGAGCGCGTGCGTGAGCTCGTCGGAGCCAATGCGCAATCTCAAGCCGCAAAGCAGACGCCCTCTTTGCCCAACGAGGCGACAACGAAGAAAACACGATCGACGTCCCCGGACGCACCACAACTCGCGGCGTCAACGGCGATAAGGACGCCGTCCGATACACCAGAGCTCAACGAAACGCGCGGGACCTCGCAACGTATTCAATTCTGGCACTATTGTACCTCTTTTGCTGGAGAATGGGAAGCCTTTGCTGGATTGCAAGAGTCCAAAGCAGAGCTCTTGCTGCGACGGCAGGCCAGGTCCGGTGGCGGCGTCCGCGCCACGTACCGGTACCAGCTCGGCTGCCGAAGCAAGCACGCAATGGCTTTATGCATTTTCTCCCTCTTGCGCCGTTTCTGTGGCGAACCCAAGGGACTCGAAGAGTTGGACCCTGTCCCCGGAAGTCACGAGCTTAGTTTTGTCTCTCTTTCGTACTCTCCTGCCGAAACTGCTCCGCAAACACGATGGGAGGAAATCTCACGTCAGGTAACTCAAGAAGCTAGCAAGGAATATGAAGACCTCGTGACTGCAATTCGGCGCTTGCAAAGTCGTTTTCGCTGTGGTCACGATCCAGAACCGTGGATGGATAGTGCGATCTCATCGCCTGCTGGCGCTTCTGGTAGCAAATCCAAAAAGAAGAAGAAAAAGAAAAAGAAACCAAAAAAGAAACAAGAGCAACACGAATCACAAGAACCTCTACAAAGCCATGGCGTTCCTATGCCAGAAGCAGGAGCAATAGATGCCTCGCCCTCGGACAGTGCATCTCCAAACAATGTTGCAGCGAAAGAGACCAAGGGCTCTGCAGAAAAGATGAATGAGCACTCTCCCACGCGTGCTTCACCCAAGGATAGTGAGGATGCGGCGCAAAGCTCGACCACTCCGACATCGGATCGGCTTGCGCCACCACCGGCTCCGAGTCCTTCGCCGGCGCCGTCACCAACGCAGACCCAGTCTTCGGTGTCGTCTCCGCAGCCCCAGCGACAGCATCCATCGCATGGTGCTCTGAAAAGACTTGGGAGCGAGATTCAACAGCTGGTACACCAGCTTCAGCGCACGCTTGCTCGCAAAAGCAAGTGGCGAATGGAGTTGCAGTGGCGAATTCAGACCGTTATTCAGAGCGTGTTTCCTTGCGCACAAGTTCACCTTTTTGGCTCACACGCCTGTGGGCTGGCGCTGCCAACGAGTGACGTGGATTTGTATTACATGCATCGGCAAAACGTGTGTTTCGCCTCTGCTTCGTACACGGGACATATGGCAGGATACCATCAATCAGGAACGTGCTCACTCATTCGCATGGCCGTGGCAGACCAGCTGGAGATGCTGCAAAACGCCTTTTTGGTCGAGACATGGGTCAAGCGGGCACGCATCATCAAGAGCTCTCAAATGTACATTGTCAGATTATCCACGTGCCTGTTGGCGCTGAATGGCGAGGCGGAAGATACGCACAAGACGAGCGCAGATCATTTGTGTCCCATGTGCTGCGAAGTCGACGTGAGCAGTGCCCATTTGAATGGACATTCGTTTGCGCTGTCATCGGACCTTCTCGCTCAGGAGCGGAATCGACACCAGCACCTTTTGCCACTCACGCTCGTGCTCAAACAACTGTTGCAGGAGCGAGGCCTTTTGGACCCGTACAGCGGTGGCTTGAGCTCAATATCTCTCTCGCTCATGGTTCTTCGGTACCTGCAATACCAGGAAGACAAGAGTCGATCCGCTGCGCGTCCGACCAAGCCTCCACGCTTTTCTCGACGGCCTGGCACCGGCGTTGTGCTGGCGCCACCCCACGCAGCGCAATTTGCGTACTCGCGGCAGCTCGCGGACTGGCCTGATGCTCGCGCGCCTCCTCCGGCCTATGTGTCACACCAGGCGACGCGGGAGGTCCTAAGTGAGAGTTCGGCGGCCGAGAATGCGACAGAAACGAGTACGAGTACCGCTCAGGTTAAGGCGGCAAAGGATAACAGCCCGATTCTCAGCCCCAGCCCCAGCGCAAGTTCTTACAAGGATATTGTCTCGGGGCGTTTTGCCAAGGCACAACCTGATTCTCTCGCTTATCGTCGACAGCTCGCAGACTGGCCCACGTCCGAGGCCGCGCACCACATGGAGTGGATGCGGGTCATCAAGAAGACGCGGGGATCTGCACCCTTGGCCTCGTCGAAGCAAGCTTTGTCAAAGGATGCGAATGGGGGAGTCGAAGCTGACGACGGGACGAACGAGTCCGCTTTTGAAATGGAGGATCTGGACGCAGACCTGCTCGGAGAGGATTTATTGGGACTTTTGGAGTTTTACGGGTTTCACTTTAAGCCTGACCGCGTCGGTCTGACGGTAATTGGCCGCGGCGCCTTTTACAGTCTTTCTGCGCATGCGGAACACAATCGTGCAGCGCCGCAACCCATTACAATTGACAATCCTTTTTGGCCAAATCTAAATGTGTCCAAGGCAACGTATCGCATTGGAGAGGTGCTAAGTACTTTCCGCAATATGCACGCCATATTATTGGGGGAACTGAGTCGTCTCATGGACACTTTTGGGGCAGATCTCGAAGAGGCGGAAGATGAGTTGCCGCAAGCGAAGCCGGTGATGCTGCGCAAGGTACTTCGTTCAAAGTGGCAAAATTTACTGTAGTTTTTTTCTCATCATAAAGATCTTGAAAAAAAAAATAAAGTGACCCGCGGACCTTCGTCTTGCGCCTGCGGACAATCCCCATGGTTCGATTTTGGGGGAGAAAGGAGGAAATTTGAAAGAAGAAGAAGAAGAGAGAAAAGGTTGGCTATGTAGCTTCTGATACCGGACGGGTGGACGAAAGGAAAGGTAAACAAGCAGAGACCACATCCATACTTCGGCTGAAGAGGCAAAAAGAAAAAATGGTGACTCGCTTTCAGCGAGCCACAGAGCACTCACCTTTGTTCACTTTCCTGTAAAGACAGACATGCGTCTCTGCATCCTTGATCTATATTCATCCAGTGCAAGTGAAAGTGCGGTAAATGTAGGCGAGGAGGAATGGGGCTACTCGCGGCGGTTGGCGCCTCGCAAATGTCTTTCATTCTTTGTATCGTAAGGCATTTACAAGGCGACAAGTGGCCAGTCAGGTGGACTGGCGAGCAAGCAGCCCCACTGTTTCATCCATCGTCTTGGTCAGAATCGTGCTCGTGTTCAGGGTTTTGCGGAGAGGCGGTGGCCTCGAGCCACTGCAAAGAAGGAGACGGTGGAGCGTTTTCTGCAAGATGCGCGATTTTCTCAAAAAGCATCTTGACGCGCTCCGGTAAGGTTTGAGGATCTGCATACTCGTCGAGAGAATTGGACGCCAAGTAGATGGAACGTTCGACACGCGGAAGCATGGCGTGAAATTCTTCGACCCACTGATTTGAAGCGGTAGGGCGTTTTCCAATGAGATGGGCCCCAACGAGACGAATACATGCGGATCGTTGTGGAAGGTGACCGAGTCGAAGCTGCCAGCGGCGAGGCTGGTCGCCGAGGTGTACCTTTGGGTCCGCGGGCAAGATTTCAAAGGGAAAGGTGCGTATGCTCTGCAGAACGGGTCGGACGGCGATGGCCTGGAGTGTGCCAAAGTGCGGACTTGCAGGGTCCGCGAACTCGAGCAACAGGCGGTCTACAGAGACGGCTACCTCCATGAAGTAGACATCGTGGCGATGGGCCAGCACGAGGCGTCTGCGCGCGGGTGTGCTTCTTCGCATCAGCTCGTCGCGCAGACGCATCTGGCATGCCAGTCGCATAATATAGAGGATGATGTCCTTGTCGAGCTTGACCCCTCTCGCCCTCGCTCTCACGCGGCTCCGTTCACCGCCTCCCTCGCTCTCGCCCGGGCGCCCTGCTGGTGTTGCTGTCGCTGTTGCTGTTGCTAAAGCTGTAGCTGCAGCTGCAGCTGTTGCTGTTGCTGGTGGCGCCGTGGCCGCCATCGCGGCCGTCGCCAGGTCGCCTACATCCCGGTCCCGGCCCGCGCTGTCCGCGGCGTCGACCTGCATGGGCGAGGCGGGGGCCGCCGCGTCCTCGTGAGCGCCGCGCATGCCGCCGTCCCCATGTCCCGGCGCGCGCGGCCCTGCAGGCGGCGGGGCCCGCCCGGGGCCGTCGCAGCTTTGCTCGCCGCGCGGGCTTCCTGGCGCCGCGAGCGAGGCGAGGCGGGGCGGGGCGGGCGAGTCCGCGCGGCGAAGGAGAAGGGCCGTGCCCGGCCGGGGCGGCGACGTCGCTCTCGGGCGGGGAGAAGGAGAAGGAGAAGGAGAAGGAGAAGGAGAAGGAGAAGGAGAAGGAGAAGGAGAAGGAGGCGAGGAAGGCGACACCGCGGTGCTGCTCGCGCGAAAGGTTGGATGAGCGAGCGAATGGCAGAAGCTGGCCGATGCGACCGGGCTTGCTGTGGCGCGGCGCGGCGCGGGCCAAGCCGAGCGGAGACGAGCCGCGCGACGGCGGCCGGCCGTGCGCTGGCGTCCGACTCCAAGCGCGAGCGGTTCGCGATCTGGCGACGGCCTTGCCTTATGCCTGCCTGCCTTAGGCCTGGCTGCCTGCCTGGCTGCCTGCCTGCAACTACTGCTTGCTCTGCCCGATCGACAGACCTGGCGTCTGCGCGCCCGCTCGCTCGGCCTCGGCGCCGCGCGAGGCTGCGCAAGGCCGCGCCGTGCGTGCTCGGGAGGCGGGCGGGCAAGTGGGCAAGCGGGCAAGCGGGCAAGCGGGCAGGGCTTTGCTGGTCTGTCTCGAGCGAGCGTCTCTCGCTCGCGCAGTGCGGCGCCCCCTCTCCGCGGTCACCGCGGACATAGTGAACGAAGAGTGCGTGCTTGCAGAGGGAGGCGAGGGGCACCTGCGCCGCCATTGGTGTTGCGGCGCGCGGGCTGTTTCTGGGCGGCGGGGCCGGGCGCGGCGCGGGCGGGCGGGAGGGAGCGGAGGGGCCGCGGCGGCGAGGGCCCGGGCCCGGGGCGCGGCGCGCGGGCTGCTTTGGGGCGGCGCGGGCGGGAGTTGAGCGAGACGAAGAGGGCGCGGGCAAGGTGTTGCGCGGTTCCAGTTGAGGGCGTTTGAGGTGGAGGTGCGGGGCGGTGCGGGCCGGTTGAGGCGCCGGGAGACACACAGCGGACACGATTCGCGCCACAGCGGGCCGCAGTGTGGGAGGAAGTTGTGGCGGCGGCGGCGCTGCGCGTTCGCAATGTTCGAGCTAGCGCATCGCGGGGCACGCTCGAGGAGGCAGACAGACTCGCAGGCCGGAAATAAGCTCCGCGCGCATGGCCGGGCTCTGTTTCTGGAAACACCCGTCGCAGCCACCCAAAGAATCGGCCAGACCAAGCCGCCGCGAATATCAGCTGCAGCTGCTGGTTTCTTGCGGTGCCGATCGCCAGACGGAGGGAGGCCGTGGTGGATGGGAAGAAACCAATCAACCAACCAATGCAAAAAGCAACCAATTCTATCCCACCACCCCTTTTCTTGCTGTTGCTTGCTTGCTTGCTTGCTTGCTTGCTTGCCTTCCATGAGAGGCCTTGCCGTTGCCATGTCTAGCCATTTGTCTTGTTGCATCGCCCTGCGTGCAAGTCCGAATGTCCTACTTACTTACTTCTAGTGGTAGTAGTAGTAGTGAAGGGAGAAGCGGGGTTGTCTGCCTTGGCTTGGAGCGGCTGCGGCACGGGGCTTGAGCTTCGCGCGGCCAGCAAGCCGAGTCTGCGCTGCGCGCGAGGGAGGCTGTAAGAACTCCAAGGCCGGCGAAGAAACGACACGCGGAGAAAGATGGTCGGCTCGCTGACTGACGCATGCTTGGCATGGCAAGCCTTGGCCTGGCTGGGCATGGCAGGACCGCTGGGCACGGGTGCCGTCTCTCATCTCATCTCATCTCGGCTCATCTCGCCTCGTCTCATCTCGCCTCGTCTCATCTCGCCTCGTCTCGTCTGGCTGGCTGGCATCGATGCGAGCGGCAGCAGCAGCAGCGGCCCGCGCGAGGGAGCGGCGGCAGGACTGGGCAGTGCTGGCGGGGCTGGGCTGCCTCGCGCGCCTCGAACGCTGGTGCGGGCGGCTGGGTTGGTCGAAGTTGAGCAGGACTGGCCTAATAGAAAACTGCTGGTAGAGTTGGCGGGGATGCCAGGCACCGCAGTGGAGAGCGAGACGCACACCACACAGCTCGGGGCCGCGGGCATCAGCCGGCCGGTGGACGGTGGACCAAGACGGACGGCCCCTCTGGCCCGAGCTTGGCCGCACACACGCGCGCACTGTGCGGCGTCGGGTCGACACGGATGGCATCGGAAAAGCATGGCCAGTCGCTGTCGAGACGAAACAAGCGAGGAACCAGCCGGGGAGGGATGTTGCTGCAGCTGCAGCTGCAGCTGACAGTGAGAGAGGGTATTTTGCAGTGGTTGCTGGGTGGGTGATCATGTGCATCCATTTCGTTCGTTTCTTTCAGTGCCTTGGCGATGATGCATGGTGTTTGGTCGGTTGCATGTTTGCGTCAGCTTGCTGCGAGCTTTGTCTGAGAAGGAAAAAAATGCTATCCTGCACTGTATATCACCTCGCACATACAGGCAAGCGCATCGTTCCTGGCTTCTCGTGACCTTGTCAATCGCAGCAGCGTCTCTGCTACTTCTTCAAGGCAAGTAGAACAGCAAGCAAAGAACTGACAAGCAAGCAAGCAAGCACGCTAGCGAGCGAGCAAGAAAACCAACTCGACTCATTCGCCCAAATCGATTCGATCCAATCCAGTCCAATCCAATTCACCATTGGGATCGATTCGACGGGCACAGGCAAGAGAACAGCCTCAAGAACTCCAAGCACAGAGCAGGCAGCTAGCGGGCAACGGCTGCTGATCTTGACTCTCTGTCTGCCATGCTCGCATCTTTCCTCCATCTCGTTGGGTGCTTGTATACTACTCCTATCCAACCAAGGAAATCATGCCGAGCTTTGTCTCCGAGTCCAAAACCGGCTGTACCAGCAGCCGGCCTGGTGACGCTTATGGCCCGTGCAGTGCAGCACAGTGCGGCGCAGTGCGGTGCGGTGCGGTGCGGTGCGGCGATGCAGGCAGGCAGACAGACGCGCTGGTGAAGAATGCCAGACGTCCCCAGCAGCTTTGTCTGGCTGTCAAGCGGTCAACACAGCACAGCAGCCCACCCTTCATGATACTTGGCTCTTCCCGCCCTTCTCCGAGTGCGCGAAGCTGTCAATAACGCTCGCGTCGACACAGATGCTGGCCTTTATGCCAGCCCGCAGAGCATGGGACGCGAGGACCTCGCCCAGGTCGACCCAAGCCGACCCCACCCGGCCCTCGCGGTGCGTTGCCTGCGACTTCTCCTGGAAGCGCCGCGCGGAGGCAGAGCCGTCGCGTCGCGTCGCGCTGCGCTGCGCTGCGTTGCGTTGCGTTGCGTTGCGTTGCGAAGGGCCGCAGCGCGTCGCGTGCGGCTTGGAGGCGCGGCTTGAGCACGGAGAGCGCGGTGAACTTTTCGAGCTAGCTGCGGCGCACAGGCCTCGGCATCCTCCTCTTGATCCCTGACCCGAAATGATCCTGCGCCCGCACGCACGGCCCCTCCCGCACGCGGACCGCAGCCGCGCGGCCCGGGCGCGGCACGGCTTGGTGCGGCATGGCATGGTGCGGCATGGCATGGCATGGCATGGCATGGCATGGCATGGCATGGCATGGCATGGCATGGCATGGCATGGCATGGCATGGCATGGCATGGCATGGCATGGCATGGCAGCGTCGCATGTTGCGCGCAGGCTGCCTCGAGCCCGCGCGGGCCAGGTCGCCCGCGCGGGAAGGGGCGGCGGCGCGAGGCCTGCGCGAGCTCCCGAGGTTTGCGAGGGACGGCGGGCGAGGGTGAAAGGTCTGCGAGCGAGGCAGCTTGTGCTGTTGCGAGCGACTTTGCCAGCCAATGATGGGGCGGTCGATCAAGGCTCGCAAGCACGGTCGATCAACGCTCGCAAGCACGGTCGAAGCTCGCACGCACGCACGCGGAGCGACCAACGCGCGGAAGACAGACGCCGCGGGAGAAAAGAGGCGGCCGCTCGCATGGCGCAAGGCGCAAGGCGCAAGGCGCATGTCGCTTCCTTCGCGAGCGATGACACAGCGCGTGCATGTCATATCATCACAAGGAGGTTCGGGAGATCCGGGACAGAAAAGATACGTCCCCGTGCCTTTTTCTTGTTCTTCCTTTTTTGCCCTTTCCGTTGTTTTTACTTTTTATTCACTGTGGCACTGTGAGGATCGCTTTCTTTCCATTGTGGCGCAAGTATTCTTTACTGTTTGGCGTTGGTTGAAGAAAGGCTAGGAGTAGAACGAGCCCGAGGAGAAAAGGACCAGCAGCAGAGCGGCATCGACCACGGACCGGACCCGCGCGCAGCGCGATGCTGGGCGGGGCGATCGACGTCGAGCGGGGCGCGTCGTCCTCGTCGGTCCATGGCGGCGGCGGCGACGATTCGAGACCGGCGGCAGCCGCCGGCGCCGCGGCGGGGACCGCCGAGCGGGACCTGGTGGCCGTCGCGGCGCCGAAGCTGAGCACGCAGCAGCCGTCGTGCGCGGGGGCGCACGTGCGCGCGGCATTCTTCGCGCTCGTCGCCATCGTCGTCGTACCCATTCTCTATGTGGGCATGCGCGTGGAGGAAAGGCTCAAGGGGAAAAGCCAATTCTTTCTGCGCGCACTATGGACCTTTTGGGGCGCCGCGCTCGACGATATTCTCGTGGTCGCGCGGCCCTGGATGCGCTCAAGCATCGGCCACCGCAGATGCTTTTGGCGATTTCCCACCCTCGAACAAGACATCGTCCTCACCATGGACGACGCACCTGGCGACTCGCCCAAAGAAATGCTGGGCTTGCTCGACCTCCTCGAAGAAAACCAGATTCGCGTCACTTTCTTTATCACGACCTCGTTCGTCCGCAACGCGGAGCTCGAACGAACGATGCAACGCATCGTGGACGCAGGCCACGAAATTGGCAACCACATGCCAGAAGATAAGCCGTACCATCGCTTGAGCGCTGAGGCGTTCCGAGCCGAGCTCCGCAAAGCGGAGGACGTTCTTGCGCGCTTCGACCCGCATCGCTTCGGACCGACGCGAACGAACCGCCGATGGTTTCGGCCCCCGCACGGCCGCCTCAGCAACGCCATGATGAACGTTCTCGTCGAAGAGGACTACTATGTTGCGCTAGGTGACGTGTTTAGCAACGATGCGGCCATTGGGGGTCGCATCGACCCTCCGCGTCCCTCTGCTATTTCATTTCACGAGCGCTTTGTGCAGCGCCACGTCAAAGCGGGTAGCATCGTCGTCTTTCACGTCCCAAACAAGAACTCTCGTAAACAAACCTTGCCAATCCTCACGCGACTTCTCGCGCATTGGGACGACCTGGATGTCTCCGTGCAGCGTCTCTGCGACATGTCCCCCAATCTCGACGCGACAGGCGCGAGTGACCCGCGTGTTGGCACGGCTCCTGTCTTTTGACACAGCTGCCGAAGCAACTTGACACTGCTCTGCTTGCCAATTAGTTTGCTAGCTGATGGTTTTTTCAACTCTCACTCATGCTTCGGTAGATAGCTTCATTTCTTCCATCGTTCGTTCACTGCATCGTTGGATTTCCAATGCGCCCCAGCCGTTGCGCGTTTGACACCGTCAGAAAAACGTCGATAAGCTCTGTAAAGTTGAGCTCTCTCGCAATGTATGGCGGCGTCATGTTGTCCAGATTCAAGACCGCCACACTCGCACCATGCTCGAGAAGAATCTTGACGATTTCCACGCGTCGCAGCTTGACCGCTAAATGTAGCGGTGTATCCATGAAAACATCTGACACGTGAACATTGACCTTGTGACTCCCCTTCCACGCAAGCAGTTGTCGGACGACTTCCATGCGCCCACTACGGACTGCATTGTGCAGAGGTGTCGACCCTGTGGCGTCCTTTTTGTTGGCGTTCGCTCCACCCTGCATGAGCATCCGGATGACTTCCAAGGTCGGATCTTCACCCAGCGGGCCTATTCGGGCACCGCACGCAAAGTGCAGCGCCGTCTGGTGCGCAGCGTCAACACAATTCACATCCTCCTCTTCCATTTTGAGGATCGCTGCTACCAGAGCTGGCTTCTCCTCCCTGGCAGCTACATGCAGCTTAGGAAGCAGTTTATGATCCAGTTCGGGGACATGCTCTCGAAGAGGAACGTGTCCGGGAAGCACGCCGTCGTCATATGCCAGACTGAATGCGTTGTCGTCATCGTCGTCGAGGTCTTCGCCGCGCATCAATGCTGAGCTGGTTCGCTTGCCACCAGCAATACCCATGCGCGTCCCCTTCATTCTCCTTTTTGCTTCCTCTCTTGCCTCTTCTTGATTGTTGGGTCCACGTCTACCATTCTGTCCGGCGTCAGCACCTGTTGCTGCCTCGTGGGCTCCACGCTCGGCCATCATGCACCGAAAAAGCGCCTCCGATTTACGCTAAAGTTTGCGCACTCGTCCGCCTTCCCCGAAAAAGGCTTCGCGCTGTGAGCGCCTGCGCGCAGTCGCGCCGTCGGTATGCTTGCACACGTGAGAGCTATAAGCAAAATGCTTTGACGGACGGTCGTCCCAGAAACGATGGTCACCGCCACGGCGTGATTGATTGATCATCGCGCAGCCGGCAGCCCCGGCCTGGTCTGGCTCAACGGGCAATTAGGCCTTTTCCTCTTTCTTTTTTTTTTCTCTTTTCACCCGTTTTCACGTGTATGAAAACCAGTTCGAGAACAGGAAGAAGCACAAGCCAGAGCAGGGCGCCCAGTGCCTCTTCTTTGCGACCGTCGGCGCCATGGCCGCGGAAACCGGGCGCGAAGACCTGCGCGGACCGCTAAGAGATGGCGAGGACGACCCTCGAAGAGGCGGCTCAGCCGTTCGCGCCTGGAGAGAGGTACCTCTGGACATGGATCAACTCCCGCCAGACTACATGTCTTTGCTGTCACTCATGCTGGGCCTCTTGGCGTATCTGCTCAAGAGTCCGATGCTAGCGTGGACGAGCGTCCTTTGCTGCCTTAGCTCGCTTGTCAACATGAAGGCCTCGCACGCTGACGTCAAGCAAAACATATGCACGCTTTCCTGTGTACTATTCGGGCTTCTCGTCAACCACAACACCAGCGAGTGAAGAGACTCGGTGCACCAATACCACGTTATTGCTCATGCTTGTCATCTAAATGTGCCTGTGCTTAAGCGTCCTATGCTACCGCGGTCAAGCGTCATTTGCTTGTCATCATGTCGACATCGCTCATTGACGTCAAGCAAAATCACTGTTTTCTTCGGGCGTCTCGTCCACCACAACATTTGCAAGAGAAGTGACTGTGCGGCTCTCATACTGGGACTCTTGACATGTCTGTGCTCAAGACTTTGCTTTTAATCAAAAGGTGGACAAGCACCCTTTTGCTGCCTGACCTCGAGTCAACATGATGTCAATCGCACTACCTGCGAATCGTAAAACTCATCTTCCCTGACTCTCACCGCCATGCTGTCAAAGTGTCCACTCTCCTATACATGGGCAAATCATGCATGCATGCATGAATGTAATCTAGCATACTCTTTTCCCTTTCTTTCTTTCTTTCTTCCCCCAAGTGGGCTGCATGTAGCTAGCTCCCGGAAACTGTCATCAAAACATAAAACATTTGCGTTTGTTCTTGAAACAAGTATTCTTGCACAAGTGCCCACACTCTCTCTATTCCGCCATGGCGGGAGGAGGCGGCGTTGATAGCTGTGATGGTGGTGGTGGTGCCATCGGTCCTTCCGATGCACCATCTCCTCCTTGAGCTGCCAAGTCACCCGCCTGTGCTCTATCATCATCCATGGCCTCGGGACCAGCAGGGTCCGAGTCGCCAGCCGAGGGCTCCTCGGCCACAGGGGCAGGCGGCGGCTTGAAGACGCTAAATTTCGGGGGACCACCCCCGGGTCCACCCAGCCCACTGGGACCTGGCGGAAAGCTTCCGATTTGGGGCGGCATCATCGGGTTGCTGGCTCCAGGAGGCATCATCATCTGCTGCAGGGGGGTGGGTGGGGCACCAAGCCCGCTATTGCCGGGAGCAGTATCGGGCCTTGGCGTATCCGACATGAGCCCACTTTGAGCGAACGAGTCGACATACCTTGACTTCGTGTTTCCACGTCGAAATCCAACTCCGGCGCTATACTGCGGTGGACCTGAAGGCGCAGCAGGACCATCGCCGCTTGCAGGCGCGCTCGAAGGCCGCAGCTCCTCCATCTTTGGAGGCGCTGCCGGTGCCGTTGGGCCTGCATTCGGGTCGTCTCCTGGAAAAATCCATTTGCCAAGCTTTTTGTCATAGTACGCATCGAGTTTGTTGCCGGTGGTACCCTTCTTCACATTACTCTTGGGAAGCACCTTCTTCATCCAGGACGTCAAGCCCCAGCCACCCTCGGTGGCCTTGGCTTCGTCACCCTCCTTTGCCTTGGCGCTCCCCATTGTCTCCTTCTTTTGGTTCTGCGTGACTGATCCAGATCCCGCGCTGCTCTCTTCACGATTGTTGTTATTGCTGCCCACGCCAAGACTTGGGGTGCCCACCGCATTATTGCCCTGCCCGCCACTGGCAAAGTTATTGCCTTCGCCACCGGGGCCCATTCCACTGGGGTGCAGCGGAGGAAGCCCACCCGCCATGGTGGGCTGATCGCCTCCCCCAACACTGCTCATGGCAGAAGGGGGCTCGTGTCCAAAGGGGCCAGATGATGATGCCGCTGGCGGCATCATCATTGGAGGTTGCGGGCCATTACCGCTCTCAGGAGCGTTGTTGTTATTGTTGTTGTTGACTCCGGTGTCCACGCGGGGCCCATTCGGATTCCACGTCGGCGCCTGTCCAGCAGGTGGCCCGCCAAGAGGATCTTGGGAAGGTAGCTGCTGCTGTCCTGGATGCTTTGAAGATTTTCTCCAAAGCGAAGAAAGACGCAACGGGATCCAGCTCGAGTCCTCGCTCTGCTGCATTTGCTCAGGGATACCGAGCGCCTTTGCCTCACTCGTCATGAGCCGGTCCGCGAAGATCTTGAGCTGACGCTGAAAAGCATGAGGAAATGGACCCGAGCGACGGGGACTTCCCCCAACACTCGAGGAAGACGACGAGCGCTTGCTCGGCGATCGCGCCTTGATGACCTCCTGAATCGACCTCACCCAGGCGTACGCTTGCTTCACCGCACCCAAGTCTGCAAGCCACATGGCATACACGAGACGATAGGGGTGGAAACCATCAAAGCGATAAAACGAATGACGCGAGCTCAGACCATAGAGGTAAAGTTCCGTGCGCTCAATCGTTTCTGGCGTCACAAAGAGGCGATGCGACTCGCAAGACTTGTGATCTCCGCCCACAAGAATCATACGGGACCCACTCGTGGAATTGAGTGGCACACCAGCGGCAAGGTAGCAAATGTGCGCTGCCCTGGCATCACCCAAATCCGACCACAGTCGGTCTCCGAGGGACGTGATCAGCTCTGTGTCGCCCGGGGTCCGATTCGCCAGAATCGCGCTCAGCGTTCGACGCCACGTGTCCTGCAGTGGAGGCGAAGCGTTGTCGGCAGAGGCGCCTTCGGTGTCCAATGCAAGCGCTTTCTCGCCCAGACCTGCAAAAAGAAGAAAGAGTGCGTGCGACTGCGAGTTGCGAGGCATCGTAGCGTGCACGAAGCGTTCTACGACGCGCCGGTAGGCGGCTACGCTTACAAAGTTGCTGATGATGAGCGCCTGGGCCCATAGTTCGCTCTCAATTGCGCGCACTACGGCTCCTTCGCGGTCGCCAGCCTCTAGCATGGCCTCGATATCCATCATGGCAGACCTAGCCGCCTCGTCAGAGAGGTTACTTGACGTCTTGAAAGCGATCGAGTCCGGAATGGCGGGTACAGTACCCGCGACGTCCTCTTCACCCTTGTCGCCCTCATCGCCCTTGTCCTTTTCAGCTTCATCATCATCAACATCGGCCCCCGTCTCACCGGCTTGCTGGCTTCCATCAGCCTCAGCCTTTGCCTCTGCTTGAACCGTCTGTGTCGAGGGTGCAGGCGCGCGGAGCACGCCAAGAAGATCAGCGAGTACGTCTTTGCCTTGCAAATCACCTTCTCCCCGCAGAAAAAGCTGGATCACTTGCCAAAGAAGCTTGCTGACGAAGGCCCCATTATCAGCGGGGGCATGCGCGTCAATTTCGCGCTGAAGAAAGTCGGCCACAAGTCGATGGTCAACCGGCGCGCTACCGGGCGGCAGAGCAACGAGCGGGCCAGGAAATCGGATTTGACGGTCGACGAGCCAGGCCGAGGGGCTCACCGCCGCGAGATCTGCCAAGCTGAATATCTGAACCCGTCCCTGACGAAGCTTGCTCTGCACGAGACTTTCCGCTTGCTTTTCATGCGTTTGCTTGCCCGCGTCGCTCTCTTGCCCCAGCGACGAGCTCTTCGCCTGGCGAGTGCCCGCAAGGCCTTGGTCCGTAAACGATCCAAGACGTCGTCGCCGTTGCGGGAACATGGTGACCAAACGTCCTCCAAAGCCCCAGATGGCGAGAGCGTGCGGCCTGCGTCCGTCTTGGCGACGAATGTTGCCGAAACCTACAATCGGATTATCTGGCATCGAGGGGAGCGGTCGCGAAATTCCTGTTGCGCTACTAAAGTTCGACGACCCGCTCATGCGCCGCGGTGCGACCACTCTGCCAGCCAAGAGAGATGGGTCGAGCTGCCTCATGTCGGGCAGTCCACCAGCATGGTGTCCTGCTTGATCGTCTTGCTGCTGTTGCTGCGACTGCTGCTGAGTTTCATCCTGTTGAAAGCTTAGACTAAACTCATTGCCCGGAGACATGGCCTCGGCAGCACCCAACGGGGCTTGCGGGTCCTGCTCCCATCCGCCTGTATTCATGGCATAGACCTGCGCATCCTCTGGGTTTACCCCGTCAGGCTGGCCTTGCGAATAGTCTTGCGCTGTATTTGTATTCACCGTCCCCGTTGAAGGCTGCGAGAATCTGTCAGAGCCAAGATCCCCCGAAGGAGGATACATGGGTTGGGGCTGTGGAAACGCCATATGTGTATGTTGACTCATTCGCGAGGCGCCAGACGTGACGGACTCGCGACGCGAGGGATGGCTTTGAGGGGAATTCTGCATTGCAGGGGCCTCAAACGTGTTTTGCTGACTGTAATGACCAGATCCGAATGACTGTAAAGAACCCTGGCGCGAGCGAGCGTCGTCGATCGGCATACTCTGCTGATCTTGGTAGTACATTTGGTCCTGTTGTTGCCCTTGGTAGGCATAGTCTTGCGGATACTGTGAAGGCGGATATTGTTGCTGGTTGGGGGCGTAACCCGACTGCTGATAGTGCTGCTGTGGCACTTCCTGCGGGTGACCTTGGTAGAACTGACTGGATTCGCCGCCAAATGCCTCTTGTCCCGATGCGCGTGCCTTTGTCGGACTCCGATCAAAGAGATTCGCACTATCGTCTGCGCCGTCCGCAAAAAGATCCGAGCTGCTACTTGAGCCAAAGAGGCCTTCGGCATTGGGGGTGTTTGGCGATCCAGCCGCAAGAGCGCCGCCTTTCGAAGGGCTCGCAAACAGCCCTTCTGCAGTGCCCGTCACATCCTCACCTGGTGTATCCACGAAAAGACCGCCGCCGTGTCCAGGCGACGCACTAGGCGACGCGCCAGGCGAAGCAGTGGGCTCCGCGGGGCTCTGCTCCTCGCCACTGCCGAATAAATCAGATGTCTCTTGGACCTCCTCTGAAGTTTGCACAGGGCTTGCATTAGGCATAAGCCCCCCAAAGCCTTCTTGAGGCGGCGCTTTCGGAAGAGGCGAGCCTGATGTAAGTTCCTTATTTCCTTCTTGCGATGGCGATGTCAAATTTTCACCGCCAACGTCAGCGCCAGGAGCTTGGGGTGACATTGCCGCATCATGGGGCACTTCACTGGACGCAAATGCATTGTCTGAGGGTGGAGATGAAGGCGCTGCAAACAGATTGCTTGCGTCCTGTGCCGCCTCATCTGGAAACGAAGTGTCAAACATGCCATCCTGGGGAGTGGCATCAGCCCCCTCCGAGAAGTCAGCCGCGCCCTGATGCGGTTGAGCTTCTTCGAAAGAAGTGTCCTGCGAGGGCGGCGCTTGAGACGCAGCCCCAAATAAGCTGCCGGCATCTTGCGGAGAATGGGTTTCTGCAAACAAGCTGTCTTGAGGTGGCGGATTGGGCGACGACTGAGAGTCAAGGGGTTGTTGCGAGAAATCAGCCAATGCACCTTGAGGTGGTTGGGAATCGTCAAATGGAGAACCTTGTGGTGGTGCAGACGGGGACGAAGCTCCAAAGAGACCACCGGCGTTTTGTGGTGGCTGAGCATCATCGAAAGTGGAGTCTTGTGGCGGCGCAGAAGGAGACGAAGCTCCAAAGAGACCACTTGCACTGTGAGGTTCTTCCTCTGCTACGTGCGAGCTATCCTGTGGCGGAGGCGATGGAGACGAAGCCCCAAAGAGACCACCGGCGTTTTGTGGTGGCTGAGCATCATCGAAAGTGGAGTCTTGTGGCGGCGCAGAAGGAGACGAAGCTCCAAAGAGACCTCTTGCACTGTGAGGTTCTTTCTCTACTACATACGAGCTATCCTGTGGCGGTGACGAAGCTCCAAAGAGACCGCCGGCATTTTGTGGTGGCTGAACATAATCGGAAGTGGAGTCTTGTGGCGGCGCAGAAGGAGACGAAGCTCCGAAGAGACCACCGGCGTTTTGTGGTGGCTGAGCATCATCAAATGGAGAACCCTGTGGCGGTGCAGAAGGAGAAGAAGCTCCAAAGAGACCACTTGCACTGTGAGGTTCTTCCTCTGCTACGTACGAACTATCCTGTGGCGGAGGCGATGGAGACGAAGCTCCAAAGAGACCGCCGGCATTTTGTGGTGGCTGAACATCATCGGAAGTGGAGTCTTGTGGCGGCGCAGAAGGAGACGAAGCTCCGAAGAGACCACTTGCACTGTGAGGTTCTTCTCCTGGCACATATGAGCTGTCCTGTGGCGGAGGCGATGGTGACGAGGCTCCAAAGAGACTACCGGCGTTTTGTGGTGGCTGAGCATCATCGAAAGTGGAGTCTTGTGATGGTGCAGAAGGGGACGAGGCTCCAAAGAGACCGCTTGCACTATGAGGTTCCTCTCCTGGCACATATGAGCTGTCCTGTGGCGGAGGCGATGGTGACGAGGCTCCAGTCACACCACCGGCATTTTGGGGCGCTTGAGAATCGTCGAATGGAGAGCCTTGTGGCGGTGCAGAAGGGAACGAAGCTCCAAAGAGACCGCTTGCACTATGAGGTTCCTCTCCCGGCACATATGAGCTGTCCTGCGGCGGAGGTGATGGAGACGAAGCTCCAAAGAGACCACCGGCATTTGGGGGCGCTTGATCCTCATCGAAGGGGGAACCTTGTGGCGGCGGCGCAACAAGAGACGAAGCTTCAAAGAGACCGCCGGCATTTTGCAGTGGCTGAGAATTGTCAAAAGGAGATCCTTGTGGCGGTGCAGGAGGAGACGAAGTCTCAAATAAACCACTTGCAATTTTCTTGGGTGCGTCTTCTGGCACATACGAACTCTCTTGCGGCAGTGGCGGCGGCGTGATTGAAACCTCGAAAGGGCTTCGAGAGTTCTGCGCTGGCTGAGCGTCGTCAAAGGGGGAACCCTGCGGAGGCATGTCAGAGGACGAAGATCCAAACAGTTCACTTGCACTTTGCGTGTCTTCACCTGGCGCAAACGAGGTGTTTTGCGGTGGTTGCTGAGATGATGCCTCAAACGAAGCTTGAGTATTTTGCAATGGCGAATCTTTTGCGTGAGACGAGTCCATGGGAGGTGCAGAGGGAAACGAGGCTTCGACTTGGCCACTTGCAGTTTGTGTCTCGTATTCTGACGGATACGAGCTGTTGTCGAACGCACTTGCCTGTGAAGGTGGCGGCGGAGTATTCGTTCCAAATAAGCCAATGGAGTCTTGGGAAGGCTGATCCTCCACAATGGCACCATCGTGCGGTGGTGGTGGTGGCGAAATGGCGCCAAAAGGTCCGCTCCCGCTCGGCGACGTTTCAACGTCTACTTGAGGCGGAAGGTTTGGTGGTGGTGTTGATGCAGATGCATTTTGAATAGATTCGGGCGCGCTGGGGGCATCAGGAGACGGCACTTGCGAAGTTGGAGCATCGACCCCAGAGGTGTGAGTTTCTGAACCAACAACGGACGTTGCTGATTGCGGCACAACTTCACTGGTAACGCAGGGATCTGCCATGCCTTGGAAAGGTATGGAGTCTTCAGCGAAGTGTCCAGGCAAATGCTGGCTCGACATGCTGGCCGAATCCTCGTTGCGAGACTCGTCAAGAGGAAAGTGGGCGCGAGTACTCAACGGTGGAGAAGGAGAGGTGGACAGCTCGGGGATGTCGTGGTCCGTATGCGCCATTGGCATTGGATGAGAAAGAGGGGCGTGACCATGTGCTGATGTGTGGTCCCCGGAAGGGGCAGTAAAGTCATTGCCCGCATCTTCTGGGGAGGCATTGCGGCCCTGACTGCTGAGTTGCGAGGGATCGTAGTGATCGTGGTGCTGTTGCGGCGAACGGTTGTATTGAGGGATAGGCGAAGTCCGTTCGGGGTCGAGCATTGCCGAATCACCTTGCGCGCCATAAGACACTGTCGCGAACAATGAACTTTCCTCATTGACGGGAGAGGCCGTCGACTCTGGCCCCGTGTCGTGCATCGAGGGTGGATGTCCGTGGACGTCCGGAGTCGCAGACTCAGGCGGGAGCTCGTCGACACCGGACACCTCTGACACGGCCGCTGATGAGGCCACATCAAGTCCGTCAAGGGGTTGATAGGCGCCTTGAGGTCCTTCAAGGTCGAGGTCTGCACCGCGGTTCGAATAAGTCATTGACATGGCACCCACGGGCGCATCAGAGTGTACGTTTGTGGTGATGGAGGCGTTCTCGGGCAAGGTTTCAGGGTTCTCCCCGGCCGATGTGTTGCGAAAGATCTCCCGATTGAGAACTTGGTCCTCCGTTGCGATGGCGTCGACGATATCGTCACCACCTTCCGACGTGGCTTTTGTAGCGGCCTGTGAGAGAGCATCCATTGAGAGTGGTGGAGGTGGAAGCATGGGCGTGCCGAGAGGATCAGGCATTGTTCCCATGTGGTCGCCCTCGTCATCCGTTTCGCCATCACGGTCGTCCTCTCCGACAAGGATGGACCCCGCTAGCGAGGAGGTTGTACTTCCACGTGTGGCAGCTCGAGACACCACGGAGAGGGTCTCGCCAATGTTTTGATGATGCGAGGCTGCGAGTTCATCGAGCATGCGGTTCATCCCATTATTCAGGTCTGCTCGAAGTGCGCCACTCGCATCAAAGTCCGCTACGTCTTTTGCAATCGCATCGTGATTTGTGGCTGCGTCATCCGTGGCAAGATCGCTCTCGGTCGGCGGAAACATGAGTTCTTCGCCCTTGCCGTGCTCCGAGGCCGCTTTTTCAGAAGAGACCTCGTCGGCTTTGACAGAGTCTCCAAAGTCTCCGTCGTCGAGCGACTCATCGAGCCATCCTTCCTGCGCCATGCCAGCAGTCAATTTTATTCGTTGCCACTGGTTGCACGCTCCAACGGGACTTTGGCAGAACTTCTCTTGTCCCTAATAAATACCGATGCTCGCGGGCGAGGGATCACGTTCTTGTCGGCCGGTGCCTGCCAGCTTTCCCTTGCGTTTCTGCGCGAGATCCTTTGCGCCCGCGCCTCGCAGACACGACGCGGCACGGCCCGAAAGTCCGCTCCCTTCTCCGCTGCCGCCGAGGCAGCGTTGGTCTGCGCAGGTCTCGCAGCGCGTTTCCTTGCCGAGGGCGAAGACGTCCACGTGGACGTTGCGGACTCCACTCCGCTCCGCTCCACGGTCTTGCTCGCTTGCGCAGCGGCAAGGCCAGCGGCAGCGGCGGCAGCAGCGGCGGCGGCGGCAGGCCCTCGCGCGAGCCCGCCAAGATGAGCGCTCCGTGCTCGCTTTGGAGTCCTGCTCGCGGGCGCCGGCGAGCTCGCTGCGGCTATCCAGTATGCTCTCGCTCGCTCTCGCTTCTGCGCTTTGTATTCACTGTTACTACTTCTCTACAAGGCGGCGAGCCCGTTGCCAGCAGAGCAGGGCTTACACGTGGCGCCGCGGCCTGCGCGGCCTATCTGGCCGCAAAAGGGCCTAACGGCTCGCATCCCGACTCGGACCTCGACTCCGAGCTGCGCGTCAAGATGGCGGGCGGGCTCTGGCTCCCAGGGCAGCGCGGGAGGCCGCGCGCGGCGGAGGGAGGACGCTGCGGCACGGCGGGGGATGGAGCTGGCTTTGTCGCGGGCCGGGGCTTGGGGATGGAGACGCATTGGGGCGGGGACTTTTGCAGCGAAACAGAAGAGTGCATGGGTGGCTCATTCTGAACATCAAAGATCGTTTTTTAGGGCCTTGAAGAGGCATGTTGAGTTGTATCGACTGTTGTGTCGTCATCTCCGTGCTGCACGCTGCCTGAACCATCCTCCTTTCCTCCTCGTCTTGTCCCCACCGCACACATTATCCCCCATCATTCCTCATTTCCATCCATCCATCCATGCTCCCCTCTCCTTTCCTTTCCACGCATCCCACCTTCTCCTCGCCGCGCCTCCCATAAGTCGCACGAGCTCGCCCTCGATTTCCTCCTCCTGCCGAGGCCCCTGCGCCGTCGAGAGTCGCGCTGGGACGGAGTTCCGCAAACGTGCCAGGAAGCCAGGGCGGTCCCGCAGCTAGGCAGGCGGCCCCACAGCGGGGCAGGCGTCAAGTGTGTGGCGAGATTGACGCGAACCCGGCGCAGAAGAGGGGGCGAGAAGACGAGAAGGAGAAGATAAACTCGAGCAGAAGCGCTTTGGCGACGGTCGCGCTTTGGCAAGAAGAAGACCTTCGGCAAAGCGGCAACGCGCGAGCGAGCCCGGGCGAGGATCGAGGCGCGAGGCGCGGCGAGAAGATGGTGAACGAGGAGCTGGTGGGCGCGCGCGTGGCCGACGAAGACCCGCGCGAAGATGATGACGACCTCGAGATGGCGTGCGGCGCCAAGTGGGAGGCGACGATGAGGACGGAAGGCGACGAGGACGGCGAGGAGGCCGGCAGCACGCTGGAGGAGGACGCCACGGAGACGGAGAGCGCGGCTGCGAGCAACAAGAAGAAGAAGAAGAACAAGAAGAAGAGCAACAAGAAGAAAAAGAAGAAGGCCAGCGCAGGCGGCGCCAATGCAGACGCGGCCTCGGCGAGTCTACCGACGGTGGACGCAGGCTCGGGCATCGACCTCACGACGGACAATCGCGAGCCCACCCATCGCGGACTCAAACCTGGCGTCAAGTGCGACAGCTTTTGCGAAAAGTACGGCCAGACGTGGCCGCCCTGCAAACCTGTGGCCCTGCTGTTCCCAGAGGGCACGGATGGCCCGCTTGGTGAGGTCCTGGAGCACCCCGGTGATTCGAACCGCCAGCGCATCACGAGCGAAGAGCTTCGTGCCCAGGAACGCTTGCAGCAAGACGACTACCGCAAGCTGCGCATTGCCAGCGAGTGTCATCGTCAGGTCCGCAAGTGGACGCAATCATGGATCAAGCCTGGCATTCGCCTGCGTGACATGTGCGAGCTGATCGAGAACAAGAACCGCGAGCTTGTGCAAGAGAACGGCCTGAACGCCGGCATTGGCTTTCCCACGGGATGCTCGCTCGACCACATTGCCGCGCATTACTCTCCAAATGGTGGCGATGAGACGCGGCTTGGAGTTGATAACGTGATGAAGCTCGATTTTGGCACCCAGATCGACGGGCGCATCATCGATTGCGCGTGGACCGTGACGTTCAATGAGAGGTACGATCCTCTGCTGGAGGCGACGCGTGAGGCGACAAACACTGGCATCAAGACGGCCGGTATCGACGTGCGTCTGTGCGACATTGGAGAAGCGATCCAAGAGGTAATGGAGTCGTACGAGATTGAGCTTGACGGCAAGACCCACCAGATCAAGTGCTGCCGTAATCTTTGCGGACACATGATTGAGCCGTACAAAATTCACGGCGCCAAGAGCGTCCCTATCGTCAAGGGCGGCGAGGCGACCAAGATGGAAGAAGGCGAAATGTACGCGATTGAGACGTTTGGCACTACAGGCCGTGGCTACGTGCTCGAGGATTTGGAGTGCAGTCACTACATGAAGCGTTTCGACGCGCCGCATGTCCCGCTGCGCATGCCTGCATCGAAGCGTCTGCTCGCGCACATTAACCGCACATTTGGCACGCTGCCTTTTTGCCGTCGCTGGCTCGAGCGCGATGACGGAGGTTCTGCAACGATCAATGGATCGACGGGCAAGCAAACGCGATACCTTGGTGCGCTCAAGAACCTTTGCGACGTTGGCATCATTGACGCCGCGGCTCCTCTTGTGGACGTTAAAGGCTCGTACGTTGCGCAGTACGAGCACACGATCCTGCTGCGTCCCACTGCGAAAGAAGTCCTCTCTCGCGGCGACGACTACTGATCACACGAATCGAGTTTTTAATCAGGCCTCGACAGAAGAAACAATCCATTTTTCCCGTCCCCCAAAAAGAAAAGAAAAGCTTTGAGAGGAACTCCTTTGATTTATCTTTTATTTCTCCAAAGAAAAAGGCAAAATGAAGCACGCGAACGCTGGGGGTCTCGCTCGACGTTTAAGATTATAAGATTTGTGCTGCCTTGTACTTTTCGTGGCAGAAAAAAAAAAATCGAAGTCGGAAGAATCTGTTTGAAAGTCAGACAGCGACATCTAGACATTCGTACCCTGTCCTTTCACGTCATGCCTCGTCTCGACTTGCTATATCTTCAGCGCGTCGTCCGCTCATCATCTGGGTGGTTTGTGAGAAAAATAAAATAAAATAAAAAAGGCCCAGGCCTACTTCTCTTCTAGGCCTCGGCGTAGGAGTGACACCACTACAGTGACGTACTACAGCTCAGCTACAGTGCGCCGCGGACTTTGATTGGCCGGAAAAGAAGGCAGGAGCCCCAGCCGCGCAGTCCCGAACGCAGCCGCGGCGCTTCGCTTTGCTCGGTCGCGCGCTTCGCGTTGCTCGCGCGCTCGATCGCCAAGTCGATCGCGGGAGCACTCGCGCGCCCGCCGCGCACGCAGCGCACAGAGCCGCGCCGCGTGGCGCTCGGAAGCAGCCGAGACCGAGAGGAGATCATGCCGAACGCGGACTCCATGGACGCGACCGCCGCGGAGCCCGCGAAAGAGCAGGACAAGCTCGTCGAGGAGGGCGCGGAGAACGCGGAGAAGGCAGGCGAAATCCCCCCTGACGCACCAGAGGCCAAGGACGGCGCCGACGCCGACAAGGACGAGGAGGCGGGCGAGGAAGGCGAGGACGAGGAGGATGACGACGAGGACGACAATGACGACAGCCAAAGCGGCAGCGTGAACGGCGCGGGCGCTAACGCAGGCAAGAAGAAGAAGAACAACAACAAAAAGAAGAAGAACAAAAAGAAGAACAAGAAGAAGAACAAGGCCAAGGCGAGCGACGCCGCGTCCCAGCAGGGTTCCGCGCCTGCACCCTCGACGGAAGAGGGCTCGGGCATCGACCTTACGACGGACAATCGCGAGCCCATCCAGCGCGGACTCAACCCTGGCGTCAAGTGCGATAGCTTTTGCGAAAAGTACGGCCAGACGTGGCCGCCCACCAAGCCTGTGGAGTCCTTCTTTCCCGCCGGTACGGATGGTCCCTTGGGCGAGGTTGTGGAGCACCCGGGTGACTCGAACCGCCAGCGCATCACGAGCGAAGAGCTCCGCGCCCAAGAACGCTTGCAGCAAGACGACTACCGCAAGGTACGCATTGCCAGCGAGTGCCATCGCCAGGTCCGCAAGTGGACGCAGTCATGGCTCAAGCCTGGCATTCGCCTGCGTGACATGTGCGAGCTGATCGAGAACAAGAACCGCGAGCTTGTGCAGGAGAACGGCCTGAACGCCGGCATTGGCTTCCCTACGGGATGCTCGCTTGACCACATTGCCGCGCATTACACACCGAATGGAGGCGATGACACGCGGCTCACGGAGGATAGCGTGATGAAGATTGACTTTGGTACGCAGATCGACGGGCGCATTATCGATTGCGCGTGGACCGTGACATTCAACGAGAGGTACGATCCTCTGCTGGAGGCGACGCGCGATGCGACGAACACTGGTATCAAGACGGCCGGTATCGACGTGCGCTTGTGCGATATTGGTGAAGCGATTCAAGAGGTGATGGAGTCGTACGAGATTGAGCTCGACGGCAAGACGCACCCGATCAAGTGCTGTCGCAACCTGCAGGGCCACTCTATCTCTCCCTACCGTATTCACGCAGGCAAGAGCGTCCCTATCGTCAAGGGCGGCGAGGCGACCAAGATGGAGGAAGGCGAGATGTTTGCGATTGAGACGTTTGGCAGCACGGGTCGTGGCTACGTTGTCGAGGATTTGGAGTGCAGCCACTACATGCGACGCTTCGACGCGCCACACGTTCCGTTGCGCATGCCTGCATCGAAGCGTCTGCTCGCGCACATTAACCGCACATTCGGCACGCTGCCATTTTGCCGTCGGTGGCTTGAGCGTGAGGATGGTGGCTCGACGACGATCAACGGTACCTCGGGCAAGCAGACCCGCTACCTTGGTGCGCTCAAAAACCTTTGCGACGTCGGTATCATCGACATGTACCCGCCTCTTTGTGATGTTAAGGGCTCCTACGTTGCGCAGTACGAGCACACGATCTTGCTGCGTCCCACCGCCAAGGAGGTTCTCTCTCGCGGTGACGACTACTAAATCACATCATGAACAGCTCCACACTCGAAATTACGTGGCAGTAAATACAACAAAAATAGGCTTAGTCCCCAAAAATGAATCAATTTCACGTTCAAAGTACGAGGACGGGTTCGTGTCTCCCAATCATTTTTACCGAGGGCCGAAATGACAGTTTGCGAAGGCAATGATTTATATAGAGGACGTCTCAGCTCGCACTCTCGACCACTCGCATGGCGTTCGCTTGCGATCACGATCACTCGGGAAAATTGTAAAAGAGAAAAGGAATAAGAGAAGAGAAGAGAAGAGAAGAGAAGAGAAGAGGATAAATCACGTTATTTCTTGCATTTTTGCGACATTCGTAAGGTTCAGCCAGGGCACAACCAGCCAGCCCCTGCAGCGGACCAGGCCGGAGCAGGCTATGCGCTCGAGGGAGATAAAGAGATGAAACAGAAAGTTCGTTGACAAACGCAGAAGACCTTACAAATACCAGACAAAAGTGGTTTGAGGAGATGCAAGAAAGGCTCTCAGTCAGGATTTGGTGATTCTTATAGAAGCTAAAGTCGTTGCCTACAATATCGGGCGTAAGGAGTGGACGTAATCTTTCCTGCACGTTGACTCGCACCTGTGCATAGTGAATACGATGTGCCATGTGGTCACGAAGACGCTGCGCTCGAAGTCGACACCATACTTGCTGCACAGCGTTCTTTTGGCCAAAAAAGCAATCTTCGCCAGTAGGCTTTGAGACGCACCTGGCCACATGCTGATGAGAAGCTTGTGAGTCGTTGCCTGTATCCTGCAAGCACCACGCGCAGAAATGACACGGGCACGCGCCGCACTTAAGAGCGCAGCAGACGTCGAAGTCAACGAAGGCTACGGAGCATCGGGGGCAAGACAGGGTCAGAATCTCATTCTGGATTGTGCGAATGTGATTCTGCGTCGCTGGATCCAGCCCATGCTCGCGAAGCGCTGCATCAAGGCGGAGCTGAAGCTGACGCTCTTGCTCAAATGCGGCGTCTCGCTCAAAATGCTTGCGCACAATGTCGAGCAGAGCTGCAAAATCTTTGTCTGGAACTGCAGCTGCAATCGTGCGTCCAGAGATGAGAAGCTCACAGTCTGGAGTGACGCAGCACATGTTCCCATCTCGTAGGACGTTGACGTGCGCCGCAGACTCCTTCGTCTTTAGCGACACACGCTCGGACAGGACCACACCTCCTCGCCGTAGTCATCGTCGACGCTGGTCCTCACCTCAAACCGGCCACGAGATGAAGAACCTGCGGCTGTCGCAGTGTCGGAACTTCTCCCGTACAGACCCATTCGTCGTATGTACCGACCCGACTTCAAGTTGAGAGCAGCAATCGGGCCCTTTTATTCTCTCTATTAGGTCTCTTCGGTGGAAAGAGACCCGCGCGCCGCGGCCACTGCAGCGGCCAGCGATGGCGAGCACGCCGCGGAGGAGGCAAACAAGACGCGCCGCCTCACGTGCGTGCACGCGGGCGCCCGGGCGAGAGGCCGCGCAGGCAGGCAGGCGGGCAGAGCGCGAAGGGCTCCTGGCGAAGGGGTTCCGCGCGCGCGGGTGCAGCAGCAGCAGCAGCAGAAGCAGCGGAGCGCTTGCGACGCGATGATGTTCGCGGCAGCAGCGGCGGCCGGACGGCGACTCGGCAGCGCGGCGCGCGGGGCGGCGGCCGTGGGCAGCGAGGTGAGGGCACCTTGCCAGGCGCATCAGGCGCAGATGTGGCAGCAGCAGCAGCGCTTCATGTCGCGGAATATTGAGGATACCGTCGCGACTGGCGTCCGGGTGCGCGGCAGTGTGGACCAGGCCATTGGCCGTCTCACGCGCATGCTGCGCAACGAGAACATGCTCATGGCGCACAAATCTCAGTTTAGGGTAAGTTTGTTGAAATCGTGCGCGCAATGCGCGCTAGGCATGTGTTTTGTGCTTTTGATGATGATGGTGCTGACATCCATGGTTGATTTTTTTTTGACATTGTTCTACACGCAGCATGAAAAGCCCGCCGTGCGAAGGTTCCGCGAGAAGAAGGAGGCGAAGCGTAGAGCCGAGAAGCAGGAAATCAAGCGCCTTGTTCGCGAGGCGCTCAAGATGAAGGAGCTTGGGTACTAAAAAATTAAAATCTGGGAAATTTGGCCATATACACGCTGATTGACTTGATTCGACGGTCGCGGTATGGATTGTTTATTTGGCATCATTCTCAATCGCAAACTCGTCGTCAATGTGCGCAAGTAAATGTCCTGCCTTCGAGAATGAAAAAGTACAAAGGAGATCCCGAGATTTTAAAATAGAAAAAAAGGAGCAAAAGGAGTGGTCAGAAAGTAAAGGTTCGAGAGCATCGAGTGAGTCCTCTTTTTCATTTCTTTGCAAACGAAGATCCAGGTCGATCCCCTCGCTTTGCGAATTTCTTTCTTCTTGCCTTTGCCACTGATCAAGGTTTCTCTGGAAGTCTGTCTGCATCTCTTGCAAGCAAGCTTGTAATTATATTTTAACTTCAGCGTCAATTCTTCAAAACAAGTATCGCCTCGTTTCCGACCTAGCTCATTGCATTGCGTCTGCCTTCGTCTTGGACAAATGTGCACGACTGTTTCTTATTGACCTTACTTTGCAGTCGTGTGCGTGACTGGTGGACGGATGCTTTTGCGTTTTTGTTCTTTGCTTTGTGTATTTTCATTTGAGAATGAGTCATGCGATTGCAGAGCTTTTTGGAAAAGAGATGTATACGCTGTCACTGGCCAGAATCGGCCATCCTACTTTTCTCTCCCCTCGTCAGATGGAACATGATGATCAACCAAGCTTTGCCCCAATAAAAAAAACATCAGTCAATGTCAAAAATCGAACAAAGAAAGAAACAACCCCGTTGCATGTGAGACCATGGTGGAAGCGCAGCCGGTCATCCGTACCGTCGTCGCGACGTGAGGTATGAGGCCGCGCTTGCCCTGCGCGCGGCCTGGAGATACCTCGTGACTGGGTGATTGTCTGGCCATCTCCCCCTCTTGGACCATCAAGGTTGGCGAGTGAGGCACACTGCTTGTGCATACATCCAATAGATGCACTTGCAAATAACCGACTTTGCGGCGCTTGCTGAAGCTGCGCAAGTCGGATCGCCTTGAGACCGGCGACAACCTTTTGGGAGAGCGCCAAGGCCTTGGCTGTAAAGTCTTGCAATCTCTGATTGCTTCCGTCATGCTTGTCGCGCATGCAGCCCGCGTCCCGTTTTAAAAAAAATATATACGAGATGGTGGCCGCCCTGGCGGCACCTCTGCAAGGCCGCGCACAAGTCGCTCTCTCGCATCCGAGCGGTGGAGCCCCAGACATATGAACAAGGACCCCTCGATTGCAGTCAAAGGCGTGCCTGTCAGAAGTTGCTGATGAGGGCGAGGGATTCATGAATTTGCTCGATCCTAGCGGCCTGCGGAGAAAGCATGCGCACCAGTTGTGTCCACATATGCCCTCTCACACTACGAGGCAGTGCACGTGCAAAGGCCATCCTCGCGGCGGCGGCAGGGGCGAAAGGAAAAGCGCAGACCACCAGGCAGGCAGACAGACGTGCCAGCCGACGCAGGCGCCAAAGGTGGCCATGGCATTCGCGTCACCGTCATTGAGATTGGTTGGTAGACGAGGATCCTGGCTGCTGCTGCTGCGGCTGCTGCTGCTGCGGCTGCTGCTGCTGCGGCTGCTGCTGCTGCGGCTGCTGCTGCTGCGGCTGCTGCTGCTGCGCGTTTGCAAATGGCATGCTCATTCCACCGGACTGCAGCAGCTGTTGCTGCTGCTGTTGCTGAAGCATGAGTTGCGGCGAAAAGCCTGCCGGAAAGGGCAGGTTGGACGCGCTGGCCTGCTGGCTATCATGGCCTGTGCGCTGCCCGAGAGAAGACTGCGAGCCTCCAGCAGCACTTGCCCCTTGCTGGGGCGTCGGCCCGCCTCCTCCACCTCCTCCTTGGAAGGCGTTGAGGAGCATCGAGGAGGAAGCATTTGGTGGCGCAGAGGCCCCGGAGGCTGTCGAGGATGAGGAGGCAGAACGCTGAGGCTGCGGCTGTTGTTGCTGTTGCTGCTGGAACTGTTGGAATAGAGGGTGCATGAAAATAGGCTGTTGCTGCGGTGGTTGTTGTTGTTGTTGTTGCTGCTGCTGCTGCTGCTGCTGTTGTTGTTGTAAGTATTGTGATTGCGCCTGCGCGTCGCTGTTTGTCATCATCTGATAAGGGGAAGCTTGGAAGGAAGCATTGGCGCCTGGCATTGCTGGGGAGTTTGTAGCGCTAGCATCCCCGTTGCGCGTCGTGGGCTGATGCTGCTGCGGTGGCTGTTGTTGTTGCTGTTGTTGTTGCTGATGCTGGGAAGTAGACTGGTCAGAAACCTGAGGTTGCTGCTGTTGGAGCAACATTTGAGCATACTGTTGCCATGGGACCTGGGGCACCTGAGGCGACATCTGCTGGCCGCTCTGGCCTAACTGAGACTGGAGCTGGAAAGGAGCGACCGAGACAAATTGAGTTGGCTGCTGCTGCTGCTGCTGCTGCTGCGGCTGCTGCTGCTGGATGTACTGTTGTAATAGTTGAGCTTGCTGAGGCTGCAAAATGTACTGCTGTCCGAACGGAGCGTTTTGCTGCTGTAATTGTGGAATGAAGGCCTGCTGCGAAGACACGGACTGCCCTTCAGGCTGGAGCTGCTGCTGTTGCTGTTGCTGCTGGCCTGGAGGCACCGATTGAACGGCAGACGACTGAGAATGGTCCACGCCGTAGATGATGGGCGGCGCATTGTAAGAGTTCTGCTGAAGGACTTGGGCGAGTTGGTAGCGAAGGGCAGACTCTTGCGCGATGGAGTTGCGCGGATTGAGCGGGCATGTGCTATGACTTGTGCGAGCGTGGCTCTCAGAGCCACAGCGACACCTGGACGCAGCCCTTCGGCCCCTTTTCCGCTGTGCCTGACTCTGCATTGTCTGAGCGTGGTGGGCGTGCGTCTGTGTGTGCGTCTGTGCGTGCGATTCTTTTACGTCCGTGGTGGTCGGGTGTCGCCTTCGCTTCCGTGAGCTCTCTGCGCTATCTAGTTTGGGACCCTTTCGCGCGGTCGTCCCCGAGGACGACGACGAGGACGAGGAGGACGAGGACGAGGACGCTGACGCGGAGTCGCGGTCGTCCTTGCCGCCTTGGCCCAAGGGCATAGTCTGTCTGTCTGTCTGTTTGCCTGTCTGTCTTTTCGCCTGTCTACACGCCGGGGCGGGCCTGGCGAGCGGCTGCCGTCACCGAGCCTGCCTGCCTGCCTGCTTGCTTGCGAGCTCGCAACGAACGAGCACAAGCTCGCTCGCTCGCGAGTCGGGCGAGACAGCAAGCGAGCGTGTCTGCCGCCGGCGGGCGGCCCAGCGGCGCCTCGCAGCGGCCCAGCGCTGCGCCTCGCTCGCTAGCAAGCTTGCTTGCTTGCTTGCTCGCTCGCCGCTGCTCCTCCGAGCTCGGCCTTGCCTTGCCTTGCCTTGCCTTGCTTCGCCTCGCCTCGCCTCGCCTGCTCCCTGCAGTGGTTTCTATCTCCGTTTTTTCCCTCCCAGGCGCAGATGAGCTGTGAAGGCTGGAAGGGCGCGTTCTTGCGGGTCTCTCAGGGCCAACGCGGTCTCGGGCCTCGGGTGTGGGGCCGGCTGTTGCGCCTCCGCCGGCGGGGCCCCGCCGCGGGAGCTGCTGCTGCGGCGGCGGCGGCGGCTCTGCGCGGGGCCGCGGGCGCGCCGGGACGCGGCGAGGGTGCCGAGGCGCCGGGGCGCGGGCGCGGCGCGGGGCCGGCGCGGGCGCGCGGGAGGCGCCGCCGCGCCTCGGGCGGCGCGCGGGGCGGGCGCCGGCGCAAGAACACAAAAGCAAAAGCCTGCTCGGCCCCGCAGCCCGGAACACAGCGCTGAGGTTTCACTCTCTGTAGCGAGCTCTGTGCCGCTGCTTGCTGGCTGGCTTGCTCTGCTTGTGCCTGCGCGGCCGAGCAGCACAGAAGGGAGGGAATGAAAGAAAGAAAAAAAGGAGGAGCGAAGGGGCGATGAGAGAAAGGAGCAGGAAAGGAGGGCAGGCGGAGAAGGCGGGAGAAGGCGAGAGAGGCGGGAGAAGGCGAGAGAGGCGGGCGCGGCGCGTGGGAGCTCAGCCCTCGCGGCGGCGAGACGCGCGGCGCGGCGCGGCGCGGCGCGGGCGCGGCGGCGCTGCGAAGGCGCGCAGCGAGGGGAAGAGAGAGAGAAAGAGAGAGAGAGAAAGAAAGGAAGGCGCCGAGCGGGCCGGTGAAGAGGGACGGAGGAGGAGGACCTCGACAATCTCGCTGGTCGTCGTCGCTCGCTTGCCTGTCTATCTATCTGTCTGTTTGTATGGCTTTGCTTGCCCACGTCGAGGGAGGCGCGGGGAAAGAGGGCGCGACGGCGCGCCGCGCGGCGGACACCGCGAGAGTCTCCGCTGTCTGCCTGGCTGCCTGGCTGTCTGCCTGTCTTGGGTTGTCTGTCTTTGCCGCGGTGAGTGAAGGCCGCCTGCTCGTTTTCACGGACGCTTTGCTCCGTTCCAGGCCCGGAATCACTCGCGCTCGAGCCGCAAGCCCGCCGTGCGCGCGGCGCGGGCTGCGACCGCGGGCCGCGGGCCCCGCGCGCCCACGCGCCGGCCGGCCGCGGCGGCGCCTGGCTGGCTGGCCGCCAGCTGCCGCGGTACCAGCCGCGGAGAGCGCTCGCTCCCTGCGCGGGTCGAGCGATGCGCAAAAGGTTTTGCTGCCTTTGTTAACCCGCCCGCGTATTCTATTCGATCTCCTTTCCCTCCTGTGCGCAGGCTACCGATCGATAGTACTCTATACGTATGTATTTGCTACACTCTGCTTTGCGCTTTGCTTTGCTTTGCTTGCTTTCTGCCTTACTTCTTTCGCGCTCGACTGCGTGCCGCCTGCTTTCCGCAGCCGCCGCCTACTGTGTGCCGCCCCCCCACCGCCGCCGACGGAGAGCCCGTGCTCTCCATCCGGATCGCGCGGGCGCTGCGGCGGCCGACCAGTGGCGTAGCGCAGGCGCGCAGCCGCGCAGCCGCGTGGATGTGCGGCGGCGGCGGCCGGCCAGTCGCGGCAGCGGTGGCAGAAGCTTGAGCCGCTTTGGCCTTGGCTTTGTGTCCGGGCTGCTCGACATGCCTCCCTCTCCTCTCTCCACTGCGCTCGGCCCTCACCGCAGCGGCCCCCACCGAGCGCTGATGCGGGCAAGCCTCAAGCTGCCTTTTCGCCGCCCTCCGCACCTCAGTCGCCTCACGCGCCCTTCCTTTTCCTTTCTTCCTTTCCTTCTTTTCCTTTCCTTCATTCCTTCGCTCTGCCGCCTGGCTCGCCGCGGCTCACGTCAATTTCGCGCCGCAGAGTGTGCGGGCGGACGCGCGGGCCTCACCCTCGCGCCGCTTGACGGAGGCCTACGAAAACCCCGGCGCGAACACCTCCATCGCGAGCCCGCGTGCCTGGTTGGCCTTTCTTTTCTTTGCCCACCTGCCAGCACCGCCAAAGGGGGCGAGGCAGGAAATAAATTAACATAGACAAAATGATACAAAGAAACAAAGCAAAAGGAAAAGAAATAAGGCAAAAAAACCAAAGAATCCAGAACTTGACTGTGAGGGAGCCAGCCCCTCTGCTCACTTCTGCTCACTTGCTTGCTCTCGCTTACTTGCTTGCTCTTGCTTACTTCTGGCCGGCACTCCGACTTTGCGACACACCGCCTCACGCACCGCTTGCGACTGGCGGCATTACGAGCGTGCGTGCGGGGCCCTGGCCAACGGGAAAGCTGCCAGCCAGCTGATGGCCAGCCAGCCCATGGCCACGGCCAGCTGCTGGGTGTTGTTGAATCGGTCAGCCTCGCGACGCTGCAGCTGTGTTCGCCTGCGGAGGTCAGCTCGAAGAAAGCAAGCCGCAGCGTGCACACAGCCCGGGACCAGTGCGGGCCCGCGCTTGGCCTGCGCTGCCCGGGCGCACTGCTCCGCGCTGCCGCAGCTGCCGCAGCTGCCGCAGCTGCCGCAGCAGCGCCTCGGACGTTGGGCGGCAGAAGCATCTGGCTGGGTGCGGAGACGGAGGAGGGCACCGCGATCGGCTGCGGGCTAAATGAGGGAGGCGTGCGGCCTGTCAGTGGGGCGAGGCCACGCCGGACGAAACGGCGGCGCCGGAGCCGGAGCGCGCGGAGGCAGGGTCGGCAGCGCCCGCGCGGGGAATAGGGATCCCCGGGGGGGAAGGGGGAAGGTGGAGGTCGGAAGATGGCTGGCGATCAAGGGCTGCTGGAGATCGGTGTACGTGGGTTGGCCGGTCGGTACGTCTGGCTAACTGGTGGGTAGCTGGCAGGCCAGGGAAGGTTGGCCATGGTGGGTGGCAGGCCAGGGGCGGGCTCGGGCCAGCTACCCGCAGTGAGATACTTGCCTCCCGCACCACATATGAGGAGCTGCAGGGTGGGTGGGGGAAATGGGCGGGTGTGTGTGGCACCTTTTCACGAAATCGTGAGCTGTGGGTGAGGGGGAAAAAGTCGACGGGCTTCCACTGGGAGTAGACGCTTCAAGCTTCATCAATGGGCGCAGTTCCTGCAGTAAAGGCCAGAAGAACGCGAGGTTGAGGCCTAGCAACGCCAATAATCTCCTGCCCTCCTTCCTACTAGTGCCTAAGGCCACCGCCCTGGTTGCTCTGCAGCTGCTTGCAGTGCCTTTCACAGACGCTTGAACGGCCACGTGTGGCGGTGGCCGCCAGCGAGCCTGGCTGTTGTCCTGCGACCAACCAACCAACCAATTCACGAAACGAACAGCTGGTCTGTCCTTTCTACCTATGACAATGGTGCGAACATCAATGTGCTCAGGGCCGTTCGTGTCGCCTTGCGTTCCAGCCTGCTGCAGCTGCTGCGAACGAAACGAGCGAAGAAGAAATGAGTGGTTCATGGCGCCGAGACGTATGTCCATCTCCTTTTTTATTGAGGATATTTGCCTGCCTAGCCAGCCAGCCACCAGGACCAAGCAGCCAGCCCTGCCATCGTTTGTGGCTGCAGCCAGCTGGCTGGTGCTGGTGCGACTTTCGCGCCTGTCGCCCCTGTAGCAAAGAAGAATCCAGCGACTGCTAGCGAGCGCAAAGATGCAAAGATGCGATGCAAAGCTATGCTGCATGCGATGCTGTCCGTCAGGCTCTCGGTCGGTCTGGGTGTCTGTCTGTCTGTCTGTCTGTCTGTCTGTCTGTCTGTCTGTCTGTCTGTCTGTCTGTCTGTCTGTCTGTCTGTCTGTCTGTCTGTCTGTCTGTCTGTCTGTCTGTCTGTCTGTCTGTCTGTCTGTCTGTCTGTCTGTCTGTCTGTCTGTCTGTCTTTCTGTCTGTCTGCCTACACTTCCTGCACCAGGATCTGCCTGCCTGCCCGCCTCAGCATGCTGCTGCTGGAGGAAAATTTCCACAGCGCCCCGATAAGTCCGCGGGGCTGAGGGAGAAGTCCCGCCGCGTCGATGTGGTGCGCGGTGGGCAGCTCCACTGTCAGACGGGCAGGGAGTTCTCCTCACGACCACATCAACCGCCAAGGTGCGACTGGGGGGTCGAAAAACTGAGATACCACCTGCTACATGTTCCTAGAATCACTCTCCCTCCGAGGAGCCTGCGTTCCTCCCTACCGCGAGAGGCAACGATCGCGCGTCGATTTTGCGTACGTTCGAATCGCGCCGGTTCGTTTTGAGGAGAAAAACCCTCGCCAGCCCGCGACGCGACTGGCACGAGTCGGCGTGGTCTCGCTCCTCCCCCCCCCGCGAGTTGAGTCCACTGCCTCACGAAGATCTTTCCTCTTGCCCTCCCCGCGTGACCCGGCCGCGCGCGCGAGTCCAAAGCAGGACGGAGGCGGTGGACCGCAGCAAACGCTCGCTCGCTCGCTCGCTCGCTCGCTCGTTTCACGCGCGCGCGCCCGCTCCGAAAGACAGACAGACAGACGAGCGAAACCGGTGAGAACGTGTTCTGAGATTGCACGACCGGAGATGTTTTCTGTGATGCGAAATGCCCGCGCCGTGCGGCCGCTGCGCTGGTTGTGGCCGCTGCGCTGGTTGTGGCCGCCGCTGCGCTGGTTGTAAGCCTTGGCACAGGTGCAAGGATACTCGGGACAGTCCTGACACAGGCGCTAGTAGCGTCAAGTGCCTCGCTCAGTCGATGGCAGAAGCGGCCAGCTTCCCCTGGACGGGGTGGCTGGCGGCTCGTTGCTGAAAACTCACTCACCCACCCAACCAAGAAACGTGGTCACGGCCCTCGTGGCGCAAAGGCCTCGCGAAGTTTCGCAGAGGGCTGCAATTCTGGCGCGGCGCCGCGCGGCCAATCAACTGCAAATTTGGATAAAGAGGAAGGGAGGTGAGACGCAACGCAACGAAACGAAATGAAATGGAAACCACGAGCGAGCAATACAAGCACGACCCCAAAAGGAGCGCAGGCAGCAATGAAAACCGAGTGCGGGATGGAAGGGAAGCAAGCAGCCAGCAGCTCAAAATCCTTCCAAGCTAAACAGCTTTCGCGGAGATGCAAGCAGCTTACTGCTTCCCCCCGCGGGCCAAATCCAAAGACCAGCCCTCGGCGCTTCGCAGGCCCACGGCGGGTTGCCGGGACTGCGCGAATTACAATCCAGTGGTGGCCGGCGACGCCCTCGCCGCCGGGCCAGCAAGCAGCCACAGCGGCGGGCGGCCAGGCCACGGCTCGCATACCGAGCCAGCCGTGGCAGGCCGAGACGGGAGAAGCTGAGCCCCCCGCAGCCTCGTTTTGCTCTCAAGGCGGTGTGCCACCAGCCAGGGGTCAATGGTTCGTTCGTGTGTTCGTTTGGAGGAAAGAAAGCTTGCTTACTTGCTTGCTAGCTAGGTTTAGAAATTCTGCTAGGTTCGAGCTTGGGGCGGCAGCGACGAAGACGCTTGGAGGCGACCGACGCGGGCCGCAGCGCTGCGCACGAGGTCCGCGTACCGCGCCACGAGCGACTGCGCGAGGGCACCGTCGCCATCCGACACGGCCTGGTCGATGCCCGGAAAAACCTTGGCGTCGTACCCGAGGTACAGGCCCGGCGCCTGCAAGACGTGCTTGAACCAAGGGCGCTGCGGAAGGCCCTCGGGAGCGAGAAAGAGGCGCTCGTGCGCGCCGAGGAGATCGTTGTCCAGCGGCGCGGTTACCGCGCTCTTCCGGTACGCGCGCACTGCATCGCGCAAGGCCGAGAGGTTCAGGCTGCCCGCTTTCGGCAGCTCGCCAAGGTGATCAACGTAGCGTGAGAGCGCCGCGCCGTGGTCTGCAAGGGAGATCGGGAGCACCGCCGACGAAGAAAACCGCACCGCCAAGACGCCAATGAGCCGCGTCAACGCCACATGATGCGCAAACGTCGGGTCCGCCTCCTTCTCAATCCACGTGTAGCTGTCGTATGTGCTATGGTACACGCCGTACGTGAACGAGTTCGACGCACCGAATCGCAAGTCCATCGAAGCAATGCCCAGATGGTCCAGAAATACAGTGTAGTCTGAGCCGGAACCCAGCGTCCCGAGACTTGCGTCCCAATCGTCCAAAAGCGGTCGTCCCGTCGCGGGATTCACGACGACTGCGGCGGCATGCAAAATCGCGCGTCCCACCGAAGGCGACGCCGACGCGTAAAAGGTGTCGCCCGATACCCCCACGTCTGTGTTGATGTACAGGGCTGCTCGCTTCAGCAAACCTCCTGCGTTCGCCTCGCCCCAACCCGTGGAACCCAGCAGTCCAAACTCCTCCCCAGACCACGACGCAAGCACAATCGTGCGCTTGGGTTGCCAGCCATCGCGCACCAGCTTTCCCAGCGCCCGCGCCACTTCGAGCAGCACCGCAGAGCCAGAGTTCGGGTCAGCAGCGCCAAACACCCACGCATCCCGATGATTTCCAATCACAATCGGTTGGTCCTTATCCGCCTCGAGCGAACCTGGAATCTCCGCAATGACGTTCCAAATCGGTTTCACCTCGCGCGTGTTATTCACCTCGACCGTGGCCTCCCATCCAGACGAAGGACCCAGCCGATACGTCAAGTTCAGACCGCCTTGAAAGCCGTGCGGGGCCTCTGGCCCGCCCAGACGCTCCAGCAGTGGCGTCGCGTCCTCGTAGCTGATGGGAATGGCCGGAATCGACGGAATCAAGTCGTCGCGCTCGAGACCGCACCGCGACTTGCTGTCGAATCCGCTTGCCGCGCGAGCAGGGTCTCCTGCGCACAGAGAATTGAATTGCGCCGATCCGCGCTGCACGCTCGAGGCCGGCCGCCATGGGCCATCCGGGTACACCTTGCCCTTGCCAAAGCCATCATCCTCGGGATCGCTAAAGATGAGCACCGCGCTTGCGTTAAAAGCCTGAGCGTTCATAATCTTGAGTCCGCGGAAACACTGTCCATAGCGAACGAGAACAATCTTGCCAGCCACGCGAATTCCACGCTTCTCAAGCTCCTCAAAGTCTTCGGGCCGACCATAGTTTGCATACACCATCTCGCCTCGCGCCTGACCTGTTGCTGCGTACGCGAGAAAAGTCAGATTGCGAAAACGCGAACCCGACGTTGGGTCCTCTTCGAGGATTGCTTCCTCCAATGCTGGACTCCATCGCTGCGAGGCATCGTCACTGGAAACGACCTCAATGTGTCGCTCAATCGGATACGAGAGAAGGGCATTCATTGGCACGATCTTGGCTCCTTCGAGACCAAATTCCTGCATCTTGTCCCGCGTGAACTCAGCCATTTCCAGGTCTCCACGCGTTCCTGCCATGTGCTCCGTGCTTGCGTAGTGACGTAGCCACTTTCGCGCCAAGTCTGCCGAAGGCACACTCATAACGCTTTCTTCGATGCTCGCCCTCTCCATCGAACTCGCCCCTTCGCATCCTTTTGCATGCCCGCGCAGCTTTCCGCTATTCTCTTGCATCATCTCATGCGCATTCTCTTGCATCATCTCATGCGCATTCTCTTGCATCGTCTCATGCGCATTCTCTTGCATCGTCTCATGCGCATTCTCTTGCATCGTCTCATGCGCATTCTCTTGCATCATCTCATGCGCATTCTCTTGCATCATCTCATGCGCATTCTCTTGCATCATCTCTCGCAGATTCAGAGACACCTCGCTCATCGGAACGCATGCAGCGCTCAAGCTCGCAAGGAATGCCACAAGAAAGATCGCCAGCCTTCCAATCGCTGCGCCATATCTGCGCGTCGTTGTCCCCGTCCTCCTCCTCGTCGTCGTCGTCGTCTTCGTTGTCGCCATCGTTCGCGTTGGTCGTCTGTGATTGAACGAAGGACCCGAGGAAACCTCGACTTCACTTTCCTAACTGACGGTGCAAGGCCGGTGGGGTTGGCTGGCCTATCTTGGCCTGGCCTGGCGGCGCTTCCCGGGCAGGAGACGCGCCGCAGTGCAAGATGCGCCTCGACTCGAGATCCCGTGCGCCCAATTGCCTTTTGCCTCGTCGACCGCCTGCCGCTATTTGGTGTTTGGTTCCGCCCAAAGAGAGAAAAGATATTCCTTCTGTCAATGCTCATGACTGTCTGTGAGTGAGAAAGTCAAAATCGCAGTTGCAAGTCTCACGCTGTCGGGTCGGCAACACAAGGTCTTTCCGCCGAAAGTCGAGTGACGCAAAGCTCACAGTTTCGGCCGATTCTCAGCCGGTCAGGACTTGGTTCACAAAAAGCATTTTCTCCCTTGGTTTCGATTGCAGTCGGCACGGCTAATGCAGCAGCGGAGTAGGCAGCGATCGTCACAAACCTGGTTGTTGCATCTTATGTCACAGCCTGAGAAAGTTTATTTCTTTGCCGCCCTCGCGTCACTGGCAGCAAACACCAAAAAGCTGGCTTCATTTTATTTATAGAACTTGACATGGTGGAGAGCGGTCAAACAAGGCCAGTCCATTTTCCTGTAATCATGAAATGCATTGATTTCACCTTTGGTTTGGGCTTTTTGCAGATCCTGATTGGCACCTGCTGCTGGTCGATGTCTTGGCCATTGCTTCACTGTCCCAACAACTTGAAATCATCAAGAAAGAATAGTAGGTTCCGTCAAGGTTCCCTCATCGATCCGGCTATACCCCTATTCTCCTTGTTGCATTTTTTCTCGTTTTTTTTTTTTTTTTTTTTCTAACAATTTTTTTTTCTAACAAGAAGCGGGACGCGCGCACAAGTAGTCAGGCTGTTTATCCCACTTGCAGACTGCGTATAGTGCACTTGTGGACAAGTCGGGAATCCAGCCTGGGAGGGTGTTGAAATGGTACCGCTCCGCTTCGGCGATTGATCCTCCGGGCAGACCTGAGCGAAGAACGAGCTCGTGCGGTGCCTGCCCGCACGCCCGCGCGTCCGCCCGCTAGCCTGCGCGCACGACCGCCCGCACGCCCCGCCTATACGCACGCGCGCACGCACGTACGCACGCTCGCCGGCGCGCGTCCCTGCCCAGCGCGCGCGCGCGCACACACACGCGCGTACGACGAGGCCGACAAGCAAAACGTGAGCGAGCGCCCGGGACCTCGTGTACAGCCGCCGCAAGCGAGCCCGAGCCCGTGGCCGCGGGCCAGCGCGAGGAAGCTTCTCGATATACCCCTCTTACCCCTCTCCCCAACCCGTCCTTTTTCTCCACGCGCGCGAGAGCGGGAGACGCAGGGTCATCCGGAAACGTGTTCGCCGTCCAAGGCGTCCAGAGAAGGAGAGAAAGCTAAGCCAAGATGAGCGGCGCCAAGAACGCCTTTGCAGACCTGGAGGGCGATGCGTACGCCATGGATAGATACTCGCGGCAGATCGGCGCCTACGGCGTGGAGGCCATGTCGAAGCTGATCAAAATGAAGGTTCTCATCGTCGGCCTCCGCGGCGTGGGCGTCGAGATTGCCAAGAATCTCATCCTGGCAGGACCTGGCGCCGTCACCGTGGCGGACGCCAACGAGGTCGAGATGCGCGATCTAGGATCCAACTTTTTCCTTACGGAAGAGCACGTGGGCAAGACCACCCGAGCAAAGGCCTGCGCGCCCCAACTCCAGGCGCTCAACCGTCTCGTGGACGTCAAGGCCCACAATGGTGCCATCACCAAAGATCTCGTGCGTGCACATTCCGCCATCGTTCTTTGCGAACCGACGCGCGAAGAGGCCCTCAAGTGGAACTCGTACGCACGGTTGCACAACGTCGCCTTTTACGCCACTGGCGTGCACGGCCTCTTTGGCTACGCCTTTGCAGACCTCGGCAGCGAGTTCACCATCAAGGATCGCTCCGGCGAGAACACCGTGAGCCGCATCATTGATGAGATCGACGTCGAAGCCACGGGCACTCCCGGCGAAATGCTCGTACACCTCCTGCCGCCCCCGGATGGTCAGCGTCACAACATGGAGGACAACGACCATGAAGGTTGGGTTACCTTTGACGAGGTCGAGGGACCCCTCGGCCAGATCCTCAACAACAAGGGCCCCTTTCGCGCCCACCACTACCAAAAGGAACGCGTCGATGCTAAGACCGGCAAGACGATCAAGGTTTTTGATGCCTTTACACTTCGCGTCGTTGTCGACCCCAAGGGCAAGGCCACTCTGCCTGCGTACTCGCGCGGCGGCGGCCAGCTCCTTCAGAACAAGGTCCCCGTCACCGAGTCGCATCGTCCTCTCGACCAGAACATTGAGCAGCCCATCGCGCCCGGCGATTACTCGCTCATGTTTACGGATGGCGCCAAGTTCGGTCGCGCCGAACAGCTCCACGTTGCCCTTCAAGGACTCTGGGAATGGCAAGATCAAGAGGGCCACTGGCCCAAACCGAATGACGTCAACGATATTGACGCTGTGATTGAGACTGCTGTCAAGCGCAACGAGGACCTCCTGTCCAAGCTCAAGGCTGCCATGGAGGAAGACGATCACGACGGGCACCCGCCCGTCCTTGCGCTCGAAGAGACCGACGAGGAGGTCATCAAGATGGCCGTTCAACATGCCGATTGCTCATTCCAGCCGCTCTGCGCCTTCTTTGGAGGCGTCGTCGCCCAGGAGGTCGTCAAGATCAGCGGCAAGTTCACACCACTCCAGCAGTGGGTGCACCTTGATTGCTTTGAGGTTCTCCCGGAAAAGTTCACCGACCCGCCCATCGAGGTCTCGGCGGCTGACCGCGCTCCCTGCGGCTCGCGCTATGACGATCTCATCGCCATCATCGGCAAACCGCTCCACGACGAGCTCCTGCGAAAGTCCACCTTTATGGTGGGTTGCGGCGCCCTCGGCTGCGAGCTGCTGAAAAACTTTGCCCTCCTGGGCGTGGCTTGCGATCCCGATGGCGCAGGCACCATCACCGTCACGGACAATGATCGCATCGAGGTCTCGAACCTTTCGCGCCAGTTCCTCTTTCGTGAGCACAATGTGGGCCAGCCCAAGTCTGCTGCCGCCGGCGAGGCGGTCGCGGACATGAACCCGGCTGTAAATATTGTCGCCAAACAGGATCTCGTGGCCCCGGATACGGAGCACATTTTTGACGACGACTTTTGGGATGCCCAGGACTTCATCACCAACGCCCTCGACAATGTCAAGGCGCGCATGTACGTGGACAGCCAGTGTGTGTTTTATAACAAGCCCCTTCTCGAGAGCGGAACTCTCGGCACCAAGTGCAACAGCCAGACCATTGTCCCCAAGCTCACGTGCTCGTACGCGGACGGTCCCAAGGATGAGGCCGGCGACGCCATTCCCATGTGCACCTTGCGCAACTTCCCCAGCACCATTGAGCATGTCGCAGAGTGGGCGCGGGCTCGCTTTGAGGACCAGTTTACCACCGCCGCCACGGAAGCCTCCAACTTTTGCAAGTCCCCGGACGAGTGGCTTGACGCGCTGCGTGCCAAGACGGTCGACATCAAGGAGACTGGCAAGCGTCTCTCTTCGATCGAAATGGAGATGAAGCCTCTCCGCAGCATTGTGCACGTCCTCTCGCAGGCGGCCTCGCCTGATCTGTGCTTTGCAACCTGTGTCAAGGAGAGTTACATGCTCTTCCACAGCCTTTTCCGCGACCCCATTGTTTCCCTCATCCGCACCTACCCGGAGGACGCCACGGACCGCAAGGGCAACCCTTTTTGGTCGGGCACCAAGCGCTTTCCCCGTGTCTTGGACTTTGATGCCGACGACGAGACCCACCTTGGCTTTATCACGGCGGCCAGCATCATCTTTGCCGTCAATTACGGCTTGCAGCCCGCCGACCAGCCGCTCCCGGCCGACCACTTTTGGCGCGATCCGGAACACGTCAAGAAGATCGTCGCCACCTTTAAGCCGCCTCCCATTACGGAGGAAAAGGTTGACATGAGCGGCGGCGGCGAAGAGGAGGAGGACAACGAGGGCATGGAAGTCGACGATGACGCCGCCATTCGCGAGTTCGAGTCCCTCCTCGAGGAGCTCGGCGAACTCTCGGACAAGACCGACGACATCTCCGTGGAGCCGGCCGAGTTTGAAAAGGACGACGACTCGAATGGTCACATTGACTGGATCTCGGCGGCAGCCAACTTGCGCGCCATCAACTACCGCATCAAGACGGCCCCTCGTCACAAGATCAAGCTCATCGCCGGCAAGATTATTCCGGCGCTTGCCACCACCACGGCGGCCGTCACAGGCCTCGTCATGATCGAGATGCTCAAGGTTGTCCAGCCTGGCAAGCAGCTCGAGGCCTACAAGGATTCGTCCAACAATCTCGGCATCAATGCTTACTTTTTCAGTGAGCCGAGCCCGCCTGAAAAGGCCCAGGACGAGTACGATCCGATTGAGATGGCCGAAGTCAAGTGCGTGCCCTCTGGATTCACCAAATGGGACCGTACCATCATTCGCAGCTCCAAGGGGTCTCTCACGGTGTCCGAGTTTGTCGATGCCTTCCACGCCGAGACGGGCGTCACCTGCACGGACATTATGCACCCGCAGGCAAATCGTCCGGGCGTTCAGGGCTCCGGCAAGTTTATTTGGGCTGCCACTACTTTTGACAAGACGCTTCGGGCAGCCTTTGCCGCCCGCGCCGATATGCCTCTCGAAGAGGTGATCCTCGAGGTTCACGGTGAGGAGGCCCTCCCCTCGAACCGCAAGTACACCCGTCTCGAAGTGTCCTGCGAGAACGACGAGGGCGACACCGTCAAGGTCCCCGAGGTCGTCTACTACTTTGCCTAAATACGTTTCTTTTTTTCTTCATTTCCTCCTTTTCGTGCTTTTCTCCGAGTCCTCCGATTCGTCTTCGCGGTGGTTCTCCCGTTCTCTTGCTCCGAGAAAACCGGTCTATCGAAGCAAAATAGACCGGTTTGCTTAACTGCGAATTTCAAAATTGCTCGTTCCTTCTGCACCGGCAAACGCACAACAACAAGTTGCGCCACGGACTCCACGGGCGAGAGTGGCTTGGCGGCGCGTGTGAAGCCGTGGAGAGCGTCCGGGCTGCGGCCTTTCACCGCGTGCAGGGTCAACGCGAAAACGCAGGCTCGCCGAGAGTTGGTTTGGTAGCCTTGTTGTGCTGTCAGGGGATTGATTGATCCGGACCGCGGCGATCAAAGTAGCGGGCCCTTGCAGGCTTGCTTGCTTGCTTGCAAGCTTGCTTGCTTGCTTGCTTGTCGGTCACGCGAGTCGTAACGACGCTAGTTCGATCCAACGTCGACGTTGACGATCAAAGATTTCAAGAACATGGGCGGCAGAGACATCTTCGAGGAGGTTCTCCAGGCACGAGGCGGCCTCGCCGTTGGGTCGCAGCTGAGCCTGACGCAAGCCGACGGCGATCTGGTCTCACTCAAGGAACGCCTTGGAGAGGTGACGGCCGAGGATATCAAGACGACGCTGCACGCACACACGGAGGATCCAAGTTTGCACAATTTCATCAAGATCATCTTTCGAGGGTCTCCCGTCAGCGAGGATGCAGCGCTGGAACGACGCCTTGTCGTGTACCACGAGGTTTTTGCGCTCGCCGAGGCCGGAAGCCAGTTGCGCCGCGAGCTAGTCTTTAATTTTTTGCTCGTGGAGGTTGCCAACTTGCCACCGAATGTACTGGCGTCGCTGGTGGAAAAGGCGCTCGCCAGCATTGATGGCGATCGGACCATTGTCACCAATGCTGAAAACCGGTGGTCCCCATTCGAATTCCTACCAGCACTACTCGTTCGGACGTTTGACCTGCCGCCTGCTGGCGTAGACCCTCGCGGACTGTGCAGCGAAGACTACTCGCAAATTTCAGGCAGGGAGTATGCTTTGCACATTATCCACGAGGTCTGCCGGAGACCTTGGCCCGTTAACGCTGCGACCATGATTGTCGCCACTCTGCAAGAGATGGCAGCTCACTTTTCCGAGGATACTGTCGCAGAAATTGTGCGCAAAGGCATGCATCAAATCAAGCGCACAACATATGCAGATCTCCCGCGCCTGGCGCATCGCCTCTTGCTGATGCTCACCTCAACATCAGTCAAGCCCGCACGGCAAGTCGAGGCTGTCGACGAGCTCATTGCTGTTCTCGAGGATCTGAACGCGCGGTACAGGCCTAGTGACGACGATGACGACGATGACGACGGGCTCAAAAGGTCCTCTTCCTTGCGTATACCTGGTCTTGACGACCGTTGCGAGGTCATCCCGCCCACCGAGGCTGAAAATGATCAACAAGAAGAAGAAGAAGAAGAAACGTCGAGAGTATTGAGCGAGGAACAACGCGAGGCGTTCAAGAGTCTGCTACAGGCCGAAGGTGCCGTCGTGAGCCACTTTTGCATGACGGTCGCTAAACACCTCAGTCTTGGCCGTACCTTTGTCAAGTCGTGTATGCATTCACAAAATGGCGTGGTGCAGCTCACTCCTCTGCGCGTCGCGTTTTTGCTCGGCCTTGCAAAAATCAAGCGTCTTGAAGCGCCTGTTGTGAGCGTTCTCGTTGCTCGCGTCCATGCGGCGAGCAGTAGCGTCGTCCGCGCAGCCGCCTCGCCATGGCTTGCGGCGTGGCACCGCGCAGGCCAGGAGGCGTACAACGATGATGCGCACGGGGATGCCGAGTTTTGGCGTGCTCACAGCGACGGCATGTTTGAGGTGTTTGATGCTGTCATTGACTTTAGCGTGCGGGGCGGCTGGGATGCCGTTGTGCAAAGCCTGGCTCTGGTCGGCGTGCAGCTCATCGACAAGGCAAACAAATACCGGCCAGCGCAGCGAGTCGCGCGCGATGTCCGGCAGGCTGGACACGAGACTCTCTTTCCAGTACGCGAACGCGTCGTGCTCGAAAGCCGAGATCCGACCCTCGTACTGGGGGAACTTGGCGTGCGTATTTTGTCGCAAAGCTTTGCGAAACACAGCATTGTTCAGCGCGAGGTGCTCGAGTGCATCAAGATGAGACTGGCGAGTGCGGCCGGGTCTGTTGCTGACCAAGGCGTTGTACAGGTTGTTCGCTTGCTTGCTCTGCTCGTAGATCAGGTTCCCGAGCTGATCCTTCGCGAAATGAATAGTCTCAAGGATATGCTTGCCGGCTTGCCGCGTGTTTCGCCTCGTACGGCTGCCGGAATTCTCCTGGCTGTCCAGCCTCTGTTCGAAATTCGTGCGGACATGGTGGATTTCTGTGTCCTGGTGTTTCGCAAGGCGCTCTTCCAACGCGATCTGCAACCTCGGCTCGTGGCTGTGCATGGTTTGCTTGTCTTGCTGCGTTGCTGCCCGCTGGAGCAGCAGACCGAAATTATCAATTGCGTGCGTCGCTGCCTGGGCCACCAAATGCAGGTCCGCGCGGCCCTGTACGCTGGTCTGGGCGCTGCCAAAGTAGACGCTTCGCTCAAACCCTTGGTGCAGGAAATGCTGTGCGCTCATCTCGAATCCATGCTAGCAAGGCCACTTTCAGACGACGATGCTGCGGGAGACGAAGGCGGCGAAGCGCAAGATGAATCTGCAAGTGACGCAACGCAACCCAAGATGAAACAGGATGCCGCCGCTGACGAAGCCGATGCGCCAACGCAGCCGAAGCGGGGCAGCAGTGAAGACAATACTCAAAGTTCTGCGTGTTTCCCGATTATGATTACGGAGCGATGCGTGGATCGTACGTCGGGCGCCGTGCTGGATCCAGTGCATACCCTTCTCGAAACGCTGGTCATGACGGGGGCAACGCGCTCTGTGGATGAAGTGTATGAGCGTGTCTGCGTGTATTCTGGGGAGTGGGCGGGTTCGATCGTCGACACTTCTCGGCAACTCGCGGTTCAGGTTTGCGAGGTGCTGTTGCATTACAGATACGACGAACGCCTGTGGATCGTCATGTGCAAGCTCATGGACGCAGGCGCGAGCTCTCCGTCGAGTAAGAAGCGCAACAAGCATAGTGCGGGAGACGAGGGCGACGCGGATGCAGAGCCAGAGGACGAGAATTCGCACGAAGCGCAAGTTGATCTTCCACTGGCGTCGCGCGTCGCCGAGGCGCTGCGCGTGGACCAGGTACTGGACCTCATCGAGCGCGATAACCAGGTGTCTCCCGTGCGACGCTTTGCGCAATCGTCGCTCGCGGCAGGACTGCGTCGAATTCGTGAAACTCGCAAGATTTCCGCCCAGGAGGCCCAAGAGCGTGTTGCAGGAACGGCTGTCGAAGTGTGTTATGACGCCGCGCGACTTGGTGCTGGTGACGTACCCGCATCAACACAAGCGCTCGTGCGTCGTGCGGGCCGCGCCTTGGCGCCTTGTTTGTGCAGCGTGGAGATGCGCAAGGAGAACGTGAGCGTGTTTTTGGGTTTCCAAGAGAGTCTCGAGATGGCTCTTGAGCTGGGCGACGAAGAGGGTTTTCTGCGCGAGACCCTTTTGCGCGATCCCACGGGCGAGGACGCGGGCGAGGATGGCGCCGGTCGAGACACGCATGGGCGCTCTACTGTGGATGCTGCCTTGGACATTGTGCGCTCGGAAGTACTCGACCGTTTGCTCGGCACGGCGAATATGCCGCGTCTGCAGGCGGGGCTTTCTATGCTGGCAGCGCTCTTGCCGCTGAGTCACGATCTTACGGAGCACGTGGGCTGGATTCGCGTCAATCTGATTGAGCGCGAATTCCGAAAGGCAAAATTCTGCGAGGCAGCAATGCAGGTTCACCTCGTCGCGGAGCAGCTTGCGTCATCGGATCGGCATGATCTCATGGGAACCGCAAGTCTGGCTTGGGAGCTGCTGCGTAAGCTTGGCAAGCGCGAGGACCTCGCGGAAGAGGAGGAAGAAGAGAAGGACAGTGATGCCGAGAGCGATGGCGAGCAGGGCGAAGAAACGGCCAATGTGTCGCGTCTGCAAGGTCAAGACGACAATGATGATCTCGGTGATCAAGATGAAGATGACGACGCGAGCGAAGATGAAGACAATGAAATGAGCTGCGATGAGGATGAGGACGAGGACGAGGACGAGGGCGAAGTGGAGCATGGTTCGCATGGGGATGGAAACGACAACAACGATGACGACGACAACGACAATGAAGAGATGAAGCGTTCGGAAAAGAAAAAGTATAACAACAACAACAACAACAACAACAAGAAGGACAGGAAAGAAAAGAAGAAGAAGAAGAAGAAGAAGAAAGCACAATCTGTGAGTGCTCAAACGACGCAGCCTTCAGCGACACAGGCAAAGGTGGTCCAGGTGGAGTACATGATTGTATCTGAGCGTACGATGGGAGCTGCCGTGCAATGCGTCTTGTCGCATCTTTTGGCAGCTCTTGAAGAGTGCGAGTGGGCGGCCAGTCAAATGAAGGAAGATCCCATTACCGTACCAGCAGCAACGAACTTTCGTCATCGTGAGCTTGCACAAGCGCGTCGTCGGCGGCGCGAGCAAACGAAACTTTTGCACGAGAAGTTACGGCAGATCCAGGTGGGGTGGGCGCCACTCAATCGTGCCGAACTTCCAGATCACAAGTGCTACGATGTACTTTTCAAGGCTCAGACACGCATGTACAAGCTTCTCGGTGCGCAGCTGGGCGTGCGCGTTTCGCAAAAGGATGCGAGCGCGCCCCTCGATTTGCGCAGGCTGCTGCGGCGCACGCGAATGAACTCGGAGTTGACGTACAAGACGCTGCGGCACCGCGGCGGGGCTACGTCTACATCGGCAGCTCACATCGCCAAGGAGGCGAAGCAAATGCCAATGTTGGTATTCCAGATTGAGCAATACGACGTGCAATTGGTGCGACTTGCTCGTCTTCAACGTTCGAACGCGTCAGTCAGCTTGACGGATTTCGTGTACAACATAAACGCGTGGGACTTTCAGATTCGTGTAACAGACAAATCGAAGAAGCGTTCGCGTGCCGCCAAGAGCGAGAGTCAGCGATCGCGAAGTGACAAGGAGAACACACAGCAATCGTCTTCATCTGGTGCGACGGAAGCAAGCGCCCAAGGTACCAAGCGTATTAAGCGCAAGGCTAAAAAGGCCTCTTCTTCTTCTTCAGCTGCTGCAGAAGGCGCGGGCACACAAGGGAGCTCGGCATCATCTGCAGCGTCGTCCGCTGCGGCGTAGCATTATTTTTTTTCCCAGTTAAGGTAGAGATGAGCAAGAGATGATTTGCATACTTTCATTTTGTGTTCAACAAATACAGTGTCAGAGGTTCTCAGGCAAGACGAGGACTCTTGGCCTGCGGACGGGCCTCAAAAGCATGGTGTCCGTCGCTGTCAGCTGCGTCAAAATCAGGACCAGGGCTGAAAACGGATTCGTTTGCTTTGCGCTTGTGAACGATTCCCAAATGTGATCGTTGTTGATGCTGCGCCGCAGAAGCAAAAAAGTCGTCAGTTACGAAGTGGCCCATGGGCGAGGGCGGCGAATCACCCGGATGCGAAAGCGCAAAGGGTGAATGTCCCGCGTCCGTGGGCTGGTTGGATCCATCGTCAAGCGACCGGGTAGAAGGTGGACCATTGAGACTGAGAGGCGCCAGACCTCCGGGTAGCTGGCGCGTCGGCGAGAGCATCGGGGAGGATGCCGAGGACTGTGCCCGCGAGTTGGGGCTCACGGGAGAAGAAGATCGCGAGGACGGCGTCGAGGTCTCTGAGAAATTGCGGCATCTTGTGTTGAGATTATGCAAGTTGAGTCGCATGTACGAGGGCGACTTGGGCTGCGTGTGGACATGGAGCGGATAGACGTGCTGTTGGGCCTCGTGTTGTGGCTCTTGTCGACGCTCCAGACCTCTATCATCATCATTGTCATCGTCGCGTGGTGTTAATTTCAGAAGCTGCGCAAGCGCGCGAGAGGTCCCGGATGCACTCGACGAGGGCGAGCGCTGGAACGCGTTGTGCGGACCAGCATCGTCCGATTTGAGATCGCCGAGAGCTGTGGGGTAGTCGAAGTCATAGGGATTGTTGTTGCTGGTGGTGCTTGTGTTGTTTCCATGCGATGAGGCTCGACCGCCAGCGAGCAGATCGAGCGGGTCTGGGTAAACTTGACTCAAGTGTAAAATGTTGTGGGTGGTGGAGATCGGAGGCGGCGGAGGCTGCGAGTGCTGCATGGAATAGGATAGCGGGCGCTCTTCGCCATAACTTTCGTTGGCACGATCATAGTCGGAGACCTCGGTGCCGTTGCTGTCTGCCTGGAACATGGACGAGAATTGACTGTGAATGCTATGCGGCCCAGACCTCGTCGATGCCCGAGGCGTGGACCCAGCAGGGTTGTAAAGATTGACCCCAACGCGGTCATTTTCTTCATGGATGCCAAAGTTACCAAAGTCCGAGGCGTGGAGAGAGCTCGAGAGACCGCTGTATGTATGGCGAGGGCTGTTGAGCGGCGCGTGGGCCTGACTGTAGGGGGAGTGCGCGCCAGCAAGATGGTGCGTGCTATTTTGCGCTACCTTGCTGTAGAAGCGGCGTCGAACCTCGAGAAGAAGGCTCCGCGCGTCAAAGGGGGCTTTGACCGATGGCAGTCGCTGGTCGCAGGATCCGCACGACGCGTAGTCGCACTTTGCGAGTCCGCGTTGGACGCGAAGTCGATGCATTTGCAGACATCGCGTACAAGCGTTGTGGCTGGAGCATACCCAACGGTGCTCGAGAAGCTTGTCGAGAAGACGAATGTCACGCTCCGCAGGGGCGATTTGCAGTCCCTTATCAACCAGAGGGCCAAGGTTGGACCGGCGTAGCTTGAGATGATGGCGCACGGCATCATGGGAGCGCTTTTGGTTCGTCTTTTCGTTGAATCGATCCGTAATGAGGTGCATGAAGCTTTTTCCGCGAATATTTTGCTTGCGCTGCTGATGGCAAAAGGCGCTGAGGACTTGGCTGTCATTCCATATGAGACCAACGAGAATGCGTCGTTCTTCGGCACTAAAGCGTCCAGTGCGACCGCCACCTGACGAGCAGGATGCTTCGGGAGAACTGACGCATGGAGACGTCGGGGAGTTTGGCGCTGACGAGGGCATCCCCGGGAGATTGTGTGTGTCTACGCAGTCGTTGTGCTCGTTCGGGGTGGCAACGTCGGCGGCAAGGACACTAACACTATGCGGGGAGAGGCTTATGGCCCCAGCGGCAGTTTGGTTCATGTCGGTGGGCGGGATCGCGGAGGTCTGACTCTGAATTGACAAACGGGCGAAAAGGTCGATGCTGCTTTTACCTACGCCGTCCAGGAGTTTCTTCGGTATACAGATTTACCAAGCCTGGCCTTTGGCAAGTTGCAAGCCTGGAGAAAGGTTGTCCGCGATCCGCGCGGCCAACTGACTGACTCTGGTCTGCCGACGTTGCTGGCGCATACGAGCCCTGGCGGGAGATGAATTGCGCACGCGCACAAGGTTGCGACTGGCTGAGGTCAGGTGTACTCTGGATGATGAGGCCAGCCTTGCTTGTAAACGAAGGTCCGCGCGAGATTCGCTGGCGAGCAAGCTCTTATCCTGGATTGGATTGTCTCGAGCTGCCTTGCCGGGCAAGGCGGGACGCTGTGCAGTCTTTCTAGGGGTAGCACAAGAAGAAAAGCGCGAAGGGCTTTTGAAAGAGGGACGCGAGAGGAGATGGGGGGGGGGGGGGCGGAGAAAGAAAGGCAATAGCAGAAAAGAGGAACAAGGG
>BGKB01000009.1:589251-747569 GCA_003116975.1 Aurantiochytrium sp. KH105
TGATGAGGCCAGCCTTGCTTGTAAACGAAGGTCCGCGCGAGATTCGCTGGCGAGCAAGCTCTTATCCTGGATTGGATTGTCTCGAGCTGCCTTGCCGGGCAAGGCGGGACGCTGTGCAGTCTTTCTAGGGGTAGCACAAGAAGAAAAGCGGGAAGGGCTTTTGAAAGAGGGACGGGAGAGGAGGGGGGGGGGGGGGGGCGGAGAAAGAAAGGCAATAGCAGAAAAGAGGAACAAGGGAGGGGGGGGGGGGGAGGTTGGTTTTTGGTTTGGGGGGGGGGTAGGTGGAATGGGCTATCTATTCGATCCACAATATATTATTCGTATGTAGTCTCCGCCTCGCAAGCGCTTTTTGACAAACGCAATCAAGTCCAGACGACCGCTCGCAGTGTGCGTGCGCGCATGCGCGCGCGTGCGCCAAAGCACGACCGCCTCGCGGTATTCGCTTCGACTGGCTGGAGCGCTCTCAAGTTGAGGCCGTTTTTATGTTTTTCTTACAAAACAAATAGTGCAAAGAATACTAAAGAATATGAAGTAATACTGAGTCTTATAATTGGCAATTCACCAGATCGGACCATCTCGTGGTGGGGTCAACGTGGAGACCCACCCGAGGGTGCGCCAAGAGCAGACGGAGGCTTTTTGCCACTGTTACTTGCCTGGAATGGCAGGAGGAGACGCTGGCGGGCGACGTATGTAGGCGTAGGTGGCGCCCCCGCGAGCGGTAGCGCATGCATAACGTGCAGGCAAAACGCATGGAGCCCCAAGTCCAAGCAGCATCTCACAAGCGAAGAGAGCGGCTCCCTGGAGCTTGATTTCGCTACCCGGGGCAGATAGACTTGCCCGCGTAGCGGACAGTACATGGCCAGGGGCCGCACAGGCTGCAACGTGTGTGTTTGTGAAGAGAAGTGGTTCCCAGGCAAGAGTTTTCGCGCCCCGTGGGGCCAGGTTTCAGGGCTGTCATTTTCGAAGGCGGTTCGCTAGCCCGAGCACGAGCACGCCCCGGGAAGGGCATTTATTTTCCTCTTTCCCTCGGAGTCATCATGGGTACCCATGGGAACAAGGTCGCTCAAGCTTGGTACTTGTTGAGGCGATCTAGTCGTACCTATATTGTAGTGGGTTTGTCTCAGGGAGAAAGGGGAAAGAACGTATGGTTTTCAGGTTAAATTTTGTGAAGATTCAAACGCCTCCATTTTGATTTACAAATTCTTTTGTTCACCTTGCCTTGGCAACACAGCTGACGGGCCGGTAAGAGTATTTTTGATCGACGCTGCGGACATGTTGCTCAAATATTGCCCATAGGTCAAGCAAGGCCTGCGAGTTTGCATCCTTCACGCAGCATCTTCTTGCGTGCGTGCGCGCATGCTCGCGACTGTGATGCACCGGGGGTTGGCGGGCACGCACGTGTTTTAAAGCTACGTGTGGTCAACAGGCATCGACGTGGGCGGAATTCTGCGTCTCAAGCTCGATCTGTAGCCGATGCCAGGCAAGACGGCATGTGCCATACAAAAACGTGTGTTGTATTTGACCGTGGGCAGTTTTGAAAGCAACATAGATTTCGTGGTTTGACGAGGCTGACACGCACCGAGCGAGCTATGCGATTTTTTGCGGGTACTTTGCCTTTTGTGAAGAAAGGAGGAGAATCTCTTTCCAGTGCGTTGCAAGTGGTATGAGGAAGGAAGCGCTACATAACGAACTGATCCGCCAATGCTTGCAAGGAGAAATCGAATAAGTTGCGGTGCTTGCTATGGTATATTTTTATTTACCCTCGGGAGATCCATAACGTATTTGGCAGCATGCCATGTGAACCTGGTTTTCTCGGAAAGGGATGTGGGATCGTAAGTGCGTTGCAGGGATTTGGTTTTGGCGCTTGCAGCGCGCATGTCATTTATCTTTCTTTCAATTTGTCGCCTTGAAAGCTCGGAAGAGATGAACATGTAGCTTGGGGAAAGAATGATGAAAGTCGCCATGATGCAGGGCTAGCTAGCTTCCGTGGCGAAGCGACGTCTTGTGCGACGTTGTGAGGATTAGTAGCCCTCGTTGGAGGTGGTTATGGTATAGTCTGGGTATGCTTTAGCAAGAACCTCTTTGGACGTTTCGTGCATGGGTTCATCCTGCCAGGGAAAGCCATAGGAGTAGCCAAAGATTTCGATCTTTTTTGTCTCTGACGAATGTGTGATGCGGCCACCGCCCATGACTCTAAAGTACATGCCTGGAGTGGGGTTTTGCTGCAAGAGTTCGATGGTGGGCTGGGCCGCGTCTTTGTGGTAGGCTGCGAATTTTCGGCCTCGGACGAGAAACTTCGTTTCGTCATCCTTGGTGAGCTTGATGAGCACATACTTTTGTCTCGCGTCTTCGTCGATTCCGGCTTCCTGGATGGTGTCGAAGACGGTTGAGATCGACGGCGCGTCCGCGGCGGTATCAGGCTTTGCGGCTTCGGCGTCCGTTTCTTGCGCCGCGGCAGCTTGGCCGCCCTCGCGCATGGCTGCCGCCTGTGCGCGCTCCTCCTCGGTTGTGTCTGGGAAGGCGCTCATGGTCTTGAAGGGAGAGGAGGACGAGGTGAGTTTCCGCGTGGAGGCGTCAGCTGCGCACACGTTCGTCCAGCAAGAGCGTGCTACGCGGGTCGCGCGGCGCAGCATGCGTCGTCGTCGTCGTCGTTGTATCCAAATTGTTCACTTGATCGCTCGACAGCTTGACTGTGAGTCGATAGTAATACTATGTACTATACGAGCCGCACTAGTGGCAGGCAGACTAAAAGTCCAGGACACTTTGGCCGCCGTGCTGAGCAGCCAGACAAGACGATCCATCCGCCGCGCGTGAGTCCGTGAGCAAGAAGAGCCTATTCGCGCGGTTGTTTCCGCTTGCGCAGACTCATACCCTCGAAACTGAGGAATGCAGAAAGAAGAATTGAAGGAACCTGACTGTGAATGGAAAAGGCACGCCTGGCGCACAACAGTGCACACCGTGCATTCTTTCGTGCGTTCCCATCGCTCGAGGACTCCTTGCGCGTACCCCTCCTCGCCTACGCGGTGCGGCGCGCGCGTGAAAGTCCCGCCACAGTTCCCGCACCTTCAAACCAACCACTGAACTCGGTTCCAGGTCGGACGCAGGCCACTGCGAGAAGATTTTCAATCATTTCTAAAAAAATGTTTTCTCCGATAAAAATCCTTTTCTTTTCTTTCTTTCCGTTGCTACTTATGACAGACAGTGAGGCCTGGGAGACCTGAGAGAGGTCGAAAGACGGCTGAAAACGTATTCGGGATTCCTTTTCTTTATCTTTTTCAGGGGTCGTTTCTTGAGTTCAGACTTTGCGATGAAACCCTACTGGCGGGTGCGACACATGGCAAGACAAACAAAGAGCTCCCGCTCAGCTGGCTGCTGCAGCTGTCTGACTGCTGGCCGTACTGCTCGCTCTGTCTGCCAGCTGTAGCATGCCAGCAGCCCCAGCTGTTCTGCACGTCATGCAGCCCAGACGGCGGTAACGTCTTCTTCGCAAAGTCGGATACCGACATCGTATACGTTCTCTGGGTCGCAGGCGCAGGTTCGCTCCTGAAGAGCGTGCGCTTTGCGCTGCCAATTCAGTTTGGATTCATTCTTTTTCTTACCTACCTTCTTCTTCTCCCGCATAGTAAAATACCTCTTTTTTTTCCTTCTCGTATCCCACCGAAAAACAAAAGTTTTTTCTTTTCTTTCCCTTGGCCAGTGAAAACTTTTCTCCATTTTCTCACCTCCCCCCACCGCGCCCACCAACTTTGTGAGGAAGCGCGCAACAGCCGCCTGCCCGGTGAGGCAGGCAGGCAGGCAGCTGCAGGCTGCAGGCTGCAGCAGGCAGGCAAGCCGCAAGTCATCACAGGCGCTGGCCTTGCCTTGCCTTGCCTTGCCTTGCCTTGCCTTGCCTTGCCTTGCTTTGCCTTGCCTTGCCTTGCCTTGCCTTGCCTTGCCTTGCCTTGCCTTGCCTTGAGACCTGCGCCGCGTCGCAACGCTGGGCGCGTCTCGTGCTGGACGCGGCGTCGGATCGACCAGTGGCGGCGGCCGAGAGTCCCTGCCGTGCCGGGCACGGCTGTGGGTCAAGTGGACCCAGCTGCGGGTCCGAAAATCTCGCGCGACCGCGACCATGCACCGCCTTCCTGCCTCTGTGCAGCCATCGACCCAGGCCAGGCCAGGCCAGGCCGGCCGGGCCAGGACGAGAGCCGCAGTCGGCAGCGGCTGGCAGAGGCCAGAGCGCGGTGGCTGGCCGCCAGGGATCCCCAGGTTCGCCGCCTGACCGCCTGAGGCTGCGGCGCTGGTCGGTGCCCGGCTCACTCCTCCGACCGATCGTTCGTGCGTGCGTGCGTGCGCGTCAAGGGCGTCAGGGACAGCAGCGCGTGCGCGCCGCGGCGGCAGCGGCTTGCGGGAAGCTCGGTACGAAGCTGCGGGCGACTTGGGACAGGCACGGTGGCCGCCCTCCTTCGCTGCAGCAGCCCCTCCTCCGCTCCTTCGCTCCCTCCTCTCCTCTCCTCTCCGCCTCGCTCCGCCTCGCTCCGCTCCCCTGCCCTCGCCTCCGGAGTCGTCCATCCCAGCCCCGCCCCCGCCATGGCCGCGCGCCAGGCCCCGCGCCGCCTCGCGGGCCGCGCCTCCCGGGCCGTGCCGCGGCGGCGCGGGGACGCCGTCCGGCGGGGGCTGGCGCTCGTTCGTCGCTCTCCCTCGCTCCCTCCCTCCTCTATCTCGGCGTCGCCGCTCCAGCGTCGCCGCTCCAGGCCTGGCGTCCCTGCCAGCCGCTGGCGACTGCCCGTGTCGTTTCGCCGCCGCCGGCTGCGGCTTGCGGTGTTGCTGCTGCGCTTGGCTGCTGGTACGCGCGTCCGTGCGACAGTGTCACGGCGCTCTGCTGCGCTCTCTCGCTCTGCGCTGTCGTTCGTTCCTTGGTTCCTTCGTTCAGACCGGCCGCAGGAATGGATTTCCACTCATCCCTACGGGCGGGTCGCAACAGCGAGAAGCGGGCCTCGCCTCGCGCAGCGAAGCTGAGCTGCGCTGCGCTGCAGGCGTGGTGGATCTGATCATTCGCGACAATAAACAGCTTGCTCGTTCCGTTTGGTTCTGATCGGGCCTCCCCATCGAGGAGGGTTTTCTATTTCGAGACCCCGTATCGTCAGGTGGGTTGCGGTCGGCCAGAGGCTGCAGCATGCGGCAGCGGGCGGGTAAGAGATAGCAGATAGCGATGGCCCCGACGTGGCTTGGAGCCGTCTGTGCGTTGCCGCGCACGTCGGCGCNTTTTGCGCGTCAGCAGGCGTGGCCGGGCGAGGCCTCGCTGCGCGCGGCGTCGCAGGCCGAGTCCCGACTGGCGTTCGGGCTCGTCTCGGGACTTGCCTTGCCTTGCCTTGCTTGCTTGCTTGCCTTGGCGCCAGCGCGGTCGGAGGCAGCGACAACCGACCGCCTCGTCTCGTCGCGGCTGAGCTCAGCGAGCTGTTTGCGTGCTCGGCGGGCGCAGCGGCAGCCAGCAGCAGCGAGCCGCCCGCCCTGTGTCTGCCCCTCGCGTCGCGTCGCAGCAGCAGCAGCAGCAGCAGCTTCGCATCGCGCGCTTCGCTTCGCAGCGCTTCCCGGGAGACAGGCAGGCAGAAAGAAAGAAAGAAAGAAACCGGTGGCGGCGGCGAAGACTCCGCGGGGCTACTCACTCGCCGAGGCCGATGCGGATCGCGGCGCCCACACCGTGACATGCATGCATGCGAGCGTGCGTGCGCGAGTCGCTGTCGTTGATGCGCGCGTATGCATGCGTATAGGACCTGTACTAGAGTATGTCTGTGCGCGTAACAGTCAGACAGATAGACAGATAGCGGCCACGGCGGAGATCGAGCGGGCATGGATAACAGTCGGAGAGGCGGGGCCTGGAGCGCGGGACACGGGGAGAGAGAGGGGGGCCTGGACGCGCCGCTTCTGCTGCTGCAGCTGGCTGCGAGCGTGCGGCCAAGGCGGGCTGGGCCGGCCAGGGCAGGGCCGGGCGAACGAGCGAGCGAGCGCCGCGCTCGGAACCGGGGGACCTGGCGCTCGCTCGCGTGGCGCAAGCGGCGGCGCAGAGAGCACGCAAGCACGCAAGCGCTTCCCGGGACACGCAGCTGTGGGCGCCCGGTCTGCCTGCTGGACTGAAAACATTTTTTTCTTTTCGTTTTCATTTGTTTTTAGGTATTTTTATTATTATTATAATTTTTTTGTTCGTTTTCAATTTCCTTTTCCCATTTCGACAGCGAGCTGCGGCCGATGCTGCGATCGCAGGCAGATTTAGATGCGCAGGAAGCCACGCCAAGGCCCGGCCAGGGACCACGCAGGTTTCCTCGCCGCCTGCGGCCTGCCGACGACGGCAAGGCCTCGGTCCTGTCGCTGCAGTGCCGTCAGTCGGTCGGTTGGTCGGTCGATGGTCGGTCGGTCGGACGACCGGCCGCCGCTCCTTCCTTGCCGACGGTCGCAGTCGGTGCCTGGCCGAACAGAGCAGAGCGTCTCGCCGACAGCGACAAGTTTTCACCGCCCGAGGTGTTAACGACACGGTCTTGCGTTTCTTGCCGAGCGTTGAACGATCGATCGTCGATACCTGACTGACGCTGGCCTCTGTCGATTCCAGGGAAGGAGGTTGAACGATGATCAGCCAGCTGCAGGTGGTAAAGTATGAACTTGAACTTGACCGGTGCAGAATTGTGGAGGCGCGACGAGCGGGACCTGTCTCTCTCGCTGTTGAAATAAATTCTCGCTATTGAAATAAATTCCCGCGTCTCATCTTTGTTTGTTTGCTTGTTCGTTTGATTGATTGTTTGTTTGTATGTTTGTTTGTTTACTAGGCCTATGGCAGGCTCAGCAGCAGAGCGCTGAGCGTGCTTCCTCGGGAGAAACAAAAGAAAGTCTCGTTCGACGCCTGCAGCTGCAGCTGCATGCCTGTCTCGCTCGCTGGTGGCTGAAAAAATGATGGCTGGGTTGCAGCTCGGGTGAGCGATCTTCCCGCCCAAGTCTGGCTGCTGCCTAGCCGATCGTGCTGAATGCATCTGGGAACTCGGTGGAAGGCACGACTTCGCCGCGCACGATGGCTTGCGTCGCTCGTCTTCGGACCAGCTTGGTTTTCCAACGCCAACCTCGTTCGAACGGACCGGCAGGCCGCCTGACACTGACATGCCAGAGAATGAATCGAGGCCCGAGGTATCATGCCAGGCGCGCCTCGCGGTTCTTCTTGCGTGCGAACGAATGTTCGCGCAGTTTGTTTTGTTTGTTTGGTCGGCAGTGCCGGGCGGCACCCTCCCGCCTCCCACCTTGCCTCCAAGTGCGCAGCCGCGGTGGCTGCTCGCTTATTGACTTTCAGACCTCTGCATCATTCATTCATTCATTCATTCATTCATTCATTTTTCGCCAGTGTGGCCGTCCGGCCGCGGACCAATTCCTGGGGCTCGCAGTGCACGCGCGCGCACTGGCCAGGCGGCTAGTTCGCCTGGCCGCTAGTTTGTGCTGCGGCCGTCCCCGCCACTTTGATTCCATCGCTGCTTCACCACCCCCTGGCAAACGCCGCCGCCGTCGTCCGCGGCGCGTCGCGCTGCACTGGTGCGCTCAAAGGTGGTGGGCGGTGGTGCCTGGCTGTCAGGTTCGACGGCGGCGTGCGAGCTCTGGCCGCTGTTTTTGGTCCGTCGCTGAGACAATTGCCATACACGTTCGGTCAGTCGTTTGGCTGGAACCCGAGTCCATTCCTCCCACTCCACGCGGTGGCGACAGCAGCTGCTGCTGCTGCTGCAGCAACCCCGCCTCCGCCGCCGCCGCATGCCGGCCCGCCCTCTTGTGGTCGCTCGCGGCTGGCTGGCTGGCTTGGACTCGGGTGCTTGCATTCGCGACACGTGGCTGGCAGCTGGCCGGCCGGCCGGCCGCAGCCGCGGGCGGCGGTATCCGACCGGAGGAGCGCAGCGCGGCACTGCATGGGTAGCTCGTCGTGGTCGATGACATTCATTTTTCGCAGGGCGCGTCACGATCAGCCTCGCTGTCGATCATCGCACTTACTCCAGTCATACATCCGCCATACAGACAAACAGACATTCATCACGCCGGCAGACTTGGCACTTCGGCGCCTTCCTCCCCCTGCACCCCGCCGAGAAGGACGGAGCGGCCGCCGTCCGAGGCGACGCGGCCCCGGAGGGAGGGAGGGAGGAAGGAAGGGTCCGCTGCAGTGAGCACGCACGCACGCACGCACGCACGCGCGTCGCAGCCGCAGTCGCAGCGGCAGCGGCGGCGGCAGCGGCGGCGGCGGCGGCCAGCCCCCGCGGCACGGCGAGAGTCGCCGGCGCGAGCACGGCTCGAGAGCGCTGGAAGGACCTGCCTCTGGCGGCTGGCCGCGTTTTAGAGCTTGGAGCGCAAGGTAATTCCCATGGCGCACACCGCGAGCGCGCAGAGGCGGGGCCCCGCGGCGGGCGGCCTTCGAGGCAGCGAGAAAAACGGAGCTCGTTCTCGTCGCGTCACATGCTGCTGCTGCTGCTGCTGCAGCTGCGATGCTGGCCCCGGCAGGCTCGGCGCTGCTACAGCGGCGGCTGCTGCAGTGCTGCTCCCACCCGCCTCTTGCCGCGCGGAAAAGAGGGGCCTTCGCGGTACAAGCGAGAGGACGCACGTGTGCGTGCATGTGCTGAGCATGAAAGTTTGAAAGAAAAGGAAGGCAGCGAGGTGTGTGGGAGAGTGAGTGAGTGCGTGTGTGCACGCTGCTGTTGGTCGCAGGTGGTGCTGCGCCGGCACGGGCGCTTCGCTTTGCCCAGGCGATGCGAGCGACAGGCCGGCCGCTGCACGTGCGCAGGCAGCCACCGCGGTGGGTGCCCGTCCTCCTGCCTGGCGCGCGCGCGTCCTCGCTTCGCGCGTCCTCGGCCGCAACCGAGCCCGCGAGCAAGGAAGTCGAACGCGCTGACTCGACATGTCTCAAGTTGGCAAACTTTCTCGCTTCGCATTTCTCAACTAGCCTCCCCCTTCCCCTCCCTGGTCGGCCGCCTCGGCGCACGTCCCAGGTAGCCCTGGCCGTCGCGTGGCGCTCCCCATCGCGGTCCGGCCCAGCCCGTGCCGGCCGGCGATGGCGGCGCAGTCGCGGGTCGGCCTGCGCCGCTCGCCGCCTCCTTTCGCGCGGGGACATGTCGGCACGCGGCCTCGCGAGAATCCGCGCGCGACCGCGACTCGCGTCAACCATGGCAACACATCACCGTCGCGCAGCTAGCTAGCTAGCTAGCTAGCTGCAGCAGCAGCAGCAGCAGCAGCAGAGGCCGGCCGCGTTCGCGGGAGAGGCGCCACGCGGTGGCGCAGCGGCGGCGAGGATTCTGGATAGCGTGCTCGTCGGAGGCGAAGACGCGACACCGTCGGCACGAGTGTGGCGCTCCGGTCCGGCCGCGCCTGCGAGCGAGCGTGCGTGCTGTATCGTGATGTATGTCTCGTATATAACTCGGGCGGTCGGCCGGGTTCGCCCGGGAGAGGAACATACGTGGGGCGGAGGAGGAGGAGGAGGGAGGGAGGAGGGCGGTCGCAGGCGGTACATCGGGAGTGTCGTCCCCTGGCCGGTCGATCGGTTCAGCTGCGGAGAGGGAAGGAAGGCGCGGGGAGGAGGCGGAGATGCGAGAGGAAGGTGGCCGAGGGCGGAGAGGACGGCGGGGGGGCGGCGGGGTCGCGCGGCGGAGTTCGGGAGGTCTTGCCTTCGTTCGCGAGGGCGAGGCAGGCTTGGTTTCGAACTTTGTTGTTGTCTAGTGCTCGTGTCGGAGGGCGCTTCTTCTTTTTTATGATTGGCAGGTTTAAGTTCGTTCTTTTTTTTCTTTCTTTTTTTCTTTCTTTCTTTTCATTTCTTTTTCTTTTCATTTCATAAAATTATTTTCTTTTCTTTTCTTTTCTTTTTCTTTTTGTTTTGTTTCGTTTTATTTTCGTTAGTTTTGTGAGGGGGCGTCCGACAAGAGGCGAGGGCTGAATTGCGGTTTTCTTGGAAAGAAACGAAGAAGGAAACCGGGAATCGGAGGAAGGAAGGCAAGGGAGGGCAGGTGGGGGAAGGAGGGAGAGCCTTTTTGCGACAGCGCCCTGAGAAGTCGTTTCAGCGCGCACGGGCCTCGCAAGTTCAGGTTCGCTCAGCGCCAAAAGTTCCCTCTTCCCTCCCTGCGATTCGACGACTCTCGCCTCTCGGAGGAGAAAAGAAGTAAAGTAAATAAAGAAAAGAATAGAAAAGAAAGAAAGAAAGAAAGAAAAAGGAAAGTAAAAGGAAGGGACGCCTGGCGGGTATGGACGATGAAAGAAAGGAAAGGGTGGGAGAGAAAAAGGAATCCGACGGGAAAAGGAGGAAGGAGCGAACGACGAAAAGAATAGAGAATGAAAAAAGAGAAAGAAAGAATGAGAGAAAGAAAGAGGGAACAGAGGACCGACCGGGACTCGCTTCGCAGGCGCGCCTCGCCAAACCCGCAACCTCGCAAGCCGCGCCGAGTCCAGAAGCACAAGCACAAGCACGCTTGACCCGAGCCCGACCTCGCGAAGATGGCGCAGCACCAGACGCAGACGCAGACGCAGGCGCAGCAGCAGCAGCAGCAGAGGGACCTGCTGGGCGCGCTGGGACTCGAGGCGTCGACGCCGCTCCACGCGCAGCTGCAAATGATGATGCAGCACCAGCAACAGCAACAGCAGCACCAGCACCAGCAGCAGCCCGCGCTCGCGGTCCTGCTTGAGCAGCTGGCACGGGCCCAGCAGCAGCAGCACCAGCAGCAGCTGAACAGCGGCAAGGCGGACGACGAAGACAAGACCACCACGACCACCTCGACGTCCCTCAAGCGCCCGCTCGAGCGCAGCGACGCCGTCCTCGAAAAGAAAAAAGTCAAGACCGAGGGAGACAGCAACAGCGACGAGGACCTCAAAAAGACGGGCGCCAAGGACGAAGACGCGGCGGCCGCCACCAGCCAAAAGCCCCAGAGCGCCAGCCGCCAGCCCAGCCACAACAGCGCGAGCGAGTCCAGCCACGGCATGAGCGGGAGCGAAGACGACGATGATGAGGACGACGAGGAAGATGACGAAGAGGAAGCCGGTCAAAAGAGCCGCGGCGGACGCATGAAGGGCCGCTTCTCCCAGAGCGAGCGCCGTCTTCTCTTCAGCATCATCCGCGAGGACCCTGAGCTCCTCCGCTCCTTCCTGCACCAGCTCAAGCGCAGAATCTGGGACGGCAAATCATGGATGCACGAGATCGGCACCCGGTTCAACAAGCGCGCAAAGAAGAAGCGCTCCCACGACGCCGTGCGCCACCATCTCAAGCTCCGCCGCCCGCAGCCCACCGACTCGCGCGCCGTTGTCTCCGCCGAAGAGCAAGAGGTCACGGACTTCCTCCACCTCCTCGAGCACTCGAGCACCTGCTCGCGCCGCGACGCATGCGCTCGCTGCCTCCAGCTCTCGCGCCTGCGCGTCCGCCGCGGACTCGCGCGCTGCGGATACCCGGGATGCGATAAGTGCGACCCCACGCTGCCCCACGTCCTCGATGACTTTGACGTGCGCTCTCTCCTTCGCTACACACAGCAGCACGAGCAGCATCGCCACTTTCACCATCAGCAGCAGCAGCGCCACCACCGGCTGCAGCTCTCCACGCTCAACATCACCAACCCGGCCCTCGCCGCTTCGATCCGCAAGGCCGACGAGGAAAAGGAAAGACTGCAAAAGCAGCGCCAGGAGCTCGCCAAGCAGCAACAGCAAGTCTTCGATACCCTCGGTCCCGCACCGGAGCGCAGGAACTCTACCGGAAGCACCTGCTCTACCACCTCCGTCGCAAGCAACAACCACCCCTCCGCTTCGATGCTGCTCGCGCAGCAACAGGCCCTCCTCATGCCCAAGTTCCAGCAGCACCAGCAGCAGCTTCAGCTGCCAATTCCCGGTGCCAACACCAACATGGCGGACCTCATCAAGTTCATCGGCGCCTCCAATGCGGCTCTCCCCGTTGCCACCCCACCGCAACAGCAAAACGAGAGTTCTCACACCGCCACACTTATGCGTCTTCTCCAGGAGCAGCGCGATCGCCAGGCCATGCTCAGCGCGCTTCTCGCCGATGCGAACGCCACGCGTGCTGCCATGCCCATGACCCCGGTCGGCAGCTTCCCGGGTCTCAATTTTGCCGCGTCCAGCAACAACAACTCCGTCAACCCGGATCCCAAGGTCCGCCCGACACCACGCGCATTCTCCGATTTTGAAGTCTCCCTTGCCGAGACCCTCGCGCAGGCGAGCAGGAAGCAAAACTAAATGCCCCTGCTCCTCTGCCGAAATGCACCAACCAGCCAATGACAACTCAAATGGACCGAGTGGCACTGCCTATACCATGCCTTGGTATGTCATGTCGCCATCCATACATTTACCCAACCTTTTTGACTCGTATATACAAACAACCACATCCGATTCTGTGCCTGCCCTTTACTTACGCTTCAACTCCTTGTGCTTGAGTCTATCGCTCGTCTGCTCCGTCGTGCGCTCTTGCCCACGCTTGGCTGTTTCTGCCTGCTTTGCACGATTCCTTTCCAAGCTCGAAAAGCTCATCACAACAACCACCCCGAAAGTTGCTTCAGAAAAAGTTAGTTAGAGATGGTATACTCCTTCTTCTTGTCTCAGCTGCTCAAACTATACTCTGCTCTTTCACTGTGCCCGCATACCAGATATGGAGATCCTCAAAAGATGTCGAGACAACCAACAAAGACACTCCATTTTGCAAGCTAAACGACTCCCATCTCGCTTCGAATTTCCGCTCTCTTTTCCCCCTTCGGAAAGAAAAACATCAAAATAAGGACAGCATGGCGCAGCCAATACCAAGTGTCTCGCGCCAGGGCGCAGATTGCGGTATCGAGCTAATGCATCGCCACTTCGAAGCCATCATAGGAACCGTTCCGGGAACGTCGCCTCGGGTCATCTCCGCTATCGATCCGTCTCAGTCTTTTGCAAGGTCAATCGACACAGTCGCAATCCCATAACGAGAGCCACCACACACAGAGCAGTCAATCAAAAAACAGCTACAATGCCTTTTCTTCGCGTTCTCACCAATGTAGCTTTCTCTGCGCAGGACAAGATGAAATTTGCGAATGCATTGACCAAGGTCTCCGCGGAAGCCCTCGCCAAACCTGTTCCCACTGTCATGATCAGCATCGAGACGAATGCCGATGGTCTCGTCTTTGCAGGGACTCCTGACCCTTGTGCCATGGTACACATCCAAGGCGTTGGCTGCGAGTTTTCCAAAGCTCTTGAACCCGTCGTGCTTGCCATAACAGACCACACCAAAATCCCAGAGCCTCGCATCTTTCTAAACCACATCGACTTTCAGCCCAGCGAATGGGCCATGGGCCGTCGCACCATTGCCGAGATTCGTGCCAAAGCTTGACTGACAGTGAGTAGATGATTGCATGGGCTTGCTGCTTCAAAGTCATACGCGTTGTCTTCGCCCCATCGCCCTCTTAGTCCTCCCGGCATCTTGCATACGATTTAACATGCATTGGCGAATCGAGTATACCTCGCATTTGAGAGCTGGCTCCCAAAGGAGAACAGAGTTGCGTTACATGCTAACGCTGACCGCGCCGGGATCTGCTATCGCATTATCCGCCTTGTGTACCTGCTTCAACAAGACAGATCAAAGTTTTTATCATAGATAGTATGAAGGTAAGGATGCGGGGGTTACTTTACAACTTACAGCGTCTCACACTTACCCCAAATTAGTGAAATGTTCTTCGCAATCATTGTATTCCCTGAAGATCTATAAAGAAGTTCTTAAGTACCCCACTTGCCCGGCACGTGCACGACAAGAAAAAGCATTTCTGCTCAGGAAAACCAATTCTTCAACTAGAAGAACTGTCGGCTTCGACACGAGAGAGTGTATACCGATCGACAACAAGGAGGCCTGCCTGCCTCCACGGGAAAGATGGCCGACGCCGCGAGCGAGAGCAGCTGGACGCGCGTGGACAGGACCGCCTTCGAGGTTCTTGCTATTGACGGAAGCGCCAGGGTCACAGACGCAGACGTCCGAGCCGCGTACGATGAGCAAGCAAGCAAGGTGACCGACGATCAGCAGCGCCAGCGCCTTCGCGAGGCGTTCCAGACGATCAAGACAGAAGCTTCTCGTGAAGGCTATCGTCTCGCGCTTTCAGTCTTTGACAATCAAAGCCACGATGGCTTCTTTGATGACGCACAAGTCGGACCCCGAGTAGATCCCGTACATAACAGAGGTATTGCTGGCATCCTCTGTGCCCCAGACGCGCCATATGCTAGGCTGCTCCAGGCAGCTATGCAGGTCCAAGGCAGCTTCGAGCTCGAGCTTCCTCAGATTGTCGTCTGCGGCACTGAGAGCCAAGGAAAGTCCTCAACTCTTGAGCGCATCGCCATGCGAGACATCTTTCCACGCGACCGCAGATTCTGCACGCGGCTGCCGATACGTCTCATGCTACGCACGAGTCGGCATCAGAACCAGGTCACCATTCGTGTCAAGGACCTCAACACGAACGAGATTACGCGCGAGACCGAGCCGCAAATCTGTGTGACGGGAGACCAGACCGACGAACCATTTTCTTCACAGGTCTCGGAGCTCATTCGCGAGTTCATCAGCGACGAGCATCCCGACGATAAAGGCCGTAAGGTGATCGTTGACCGCGAAGTTCAGATCGAGATCCGAGCTCCGTCGGTGCCGACAATTGACCTGGTCGATCTCCCTGGCATAGTGGCAGCACCCGAACATGCCAGGCAGGCCACGACGTGCATTACACAACGCATGCTGGCTCAAGAGCACGTTTTGGTGCTAGCTGTGGTCTCTGCGCGATCTGAAGCGCTCAACAGCAACGGCATCTGGCCTTTGCTGCACGAAGCCAACAAGCCATCGATTGTGGTATTGACTCGGGTCGATTTGGAGGGAGGTGAAGAGGATCTCCGCGCGCGACTTGAGCGCGACCCAGCGGTCCTGCCTGATGATGTTCGGATCGACTTTGTCGTTCCTGTGGCAAACCGCGATACGCGAAAGCACATCGACATGGATAGTCTACGAGACTCGTATACTCGAGAAGAGACCGCGCTGCGGGCCGCATGCGAGATGGAAGGCATGGAGTATGATGTGACGAAGCATGGCATGCCTGGTGTTCTGCACGCCCTGAACGAGATGATCCGCGCGTACATGCGCGACGAGTGGGTGGATGCAGAGCTTCGGCGGTGTAGAGAGTCCCTCAAGGTACGCTTCAGCGATCTCTGGGATCTCGGTACCACACCTGGAGCCATCAAGCCGGAAGCGATCGTGTCTGAGATTAAGAAAGGTCTCGATGCACTCATGGATATGCCAACATCAGAGTTGCTCGAGGACATGCAGCTCCCTATCTGCTTCAAGTTTATATTGGATTTTCCGAAGAGCGCACCTCTCGTGCGCAGAGCATACCTCATCAAAAATCATGAGGAGGAGGTCAAAAACCACATCGTAGCTCTCACGTACTCTGCGTGGGAGAACTTCAAGGCACTCGTGATGCGCAAGGTGCTCGATGAATCTAGAATCCCGCTCAAAATTGGGCGTTTCCCCTTCATCAGAGAGCATATCAAAAGTACCCTGGAAGACAACTTTCGCGCGGCGAGCGACTCAATTATCGAGGAAGCATTTCTCCGTACAATTTCGCAGCTGAAGGATGCTCTCACGACCAGAAGTGATCAAGTTGATACTGACGAGATTTGGTCGCAAGTGTACGAGTCTGTGAGCACGAGTCTTATTTGCAGATTTTCAACCGAGGCTTTGTCTGATAGACTCTACGATACCATCGACCTTGATCTCAGTGAGGAGCCCGGCGTCGCCGCAAGGCGTGCGCATATCGAGGAGCAGATCGATGCAATTTACCGCACCGTGCAAGTGCTTCATGAGCTGCGTGGCCTCGACGATATTCCCAACGATTTTCAAGGCGCGAAACACCTTATCAAGGGCGGTGTCACCGACGAAATATTGGTATTGCTTGAAGCCAGAACTATCCACACGAGCTTCCTCTTTGGCACCATCAAGACTGTCTTGCAAGAGGCAGGTATTGAATGTACTGCTTAACCCCTCTTCCGATGCTGATGACTGGTGGATCGAAGCAACAAGATAAATTGCCTTCAGCTACAAGACTTTATCAACTCATCGTCAAGTTTGCTCCGCGCCAAAGTCCACACGCGATTAAGGATGGTCACCTTTTGAAACCAAAAGTCAATTTTCTCTCATTCACCGATCGCTCTCGCATCCCTTTCCTCGTTAATAGGGACGAACTTCATCCTCTTTATTCATTTCTCAACATTGTTGACCTCCCCTCATTACTCCCACCTAGAGCAGTGCGCAGAGAGCAAGACGTGCTTTGAATTTCTGCTGGTCGCGTCCGCGTTCCTGAAACCTCAGTCTCGCGGGCATACGTCTGTGCTCTCGCTCTCGCACGCACATGCAGACGCACACGTACACGCACGCTCGCGCGCAAGCAGCTACAACTTCGAGGATGCCTTACATCGAGGTCACATGCGGCGTGGAGTGTGGAGCTGGACATGGTGACCAAGACGCAGGCTACCTCCGACGTAAGCCCACCCCGATGCTTCCGTGAAACGAAGGTACGGGGGTTATGTTACACCTTGTGACGTAGCATACTTCCCTAACATAGAACATAGGGAAATGTTTTGGTTGCACATGAATTATACCACACTGGCATTCTTAGAAAATCTCGAAAGAAGTTCTATAGTGTCCCATTCTTCTCCACGGCACGTGCCACATGCACGACAAAAGGAAAACCAATTCTTCAACTCGAAGAACTGTCGGCTTCGACACGAGAGAGTGTATACCGATCGACAACAAGAAGGCCTGCCTGCCTCCACGGGAAAGATGGCCGACGCCGCGAGCGAGAGCAGCTGGACGCGCGTGGACAGGACCGCCTTCGAGGTTCTTGCTATTGACGGAAGCGCCAGGGTCACAGACCCAGACGTCCGAGCCGCGTACGTTAAGCAAGCAAGCAAGGTGACCGACGATCAGCAGCGCCAGCGCCTTCGCGAGGCGTTCCAGACGATCAAGACAGAAGCTTCTCGTGAAGGCTATCGTCTCGCGCTTTCAGTCTTTGACAATCAAAGCCAAGATGGATTCTTTGATGACGCACAAGTCGGACCCCGAGTAGATCCCGTACATAACAGAGGTATTGCTGGCATCCTCTGTGCCCCAGACGCGCCATATGCTAGGCTGCTCCAGGCAGCTATGCAGGTCCAAGGTAGCTTCGAGCTCGAGCTTCCTCAGATTGTCGTCTGCGGCACTGAGAGCCAAGGAAAGTCCTCGACTCTTGAGCGCATCGCCATGCGAGACATCTTTCCACGCGACCGCAGATTCTGCACGCGGCTGCCGATACGTCTCATGCTACGCACGAGTCGGCATCAGAACCAGGTCACCATTCGTGTCAAGGACCTCAACACGAACGAGATTACGCGCGAGACCGAGCCGCAAATCTGTGTGACGGGAGACCAGACCGACGAACCATTTTCTTCACAGGTCTCGGAGCTCATTCGCGAGTTCATCAGCGACGAGCATCCCGACGATAAAGGCCGTAAGGTGATCGTTGACCGCGAAGTTCAGATCGAGATCCGAGCTCCGTCGGTGCCGACAATTGACCTGGTCGATCTCCCTGGCATAGTGGCAGCACCCGAACATGCCAGGCAGGCCACGACGTGCATTACACAACGCATGCTGGCTCAAGAGCACGTTTTGGTGCTAGCTGTGGTCTCTGCGCGATCTGAAGCGCTCAACAGCAACGGCATCTGGCCTTTGCTGCACGAAGCCAACAAGCCATCGATTGTGGTATTGACTCGGGTCGATTTGGAGGGTGGCGAAGAGAATCTCCGCGCGCGACTTGAGCGCGACCCAGCGGTCATGCCTGATGATGTACGGATCGACTTTGTCGTTCCTGTGGCAAACCGCGATACGCGAAAGCACATCGACATGGATAGTCTACGAGACTCGTATACTCGAGAAGAGACCGCGCTGCGGGCCGCATGCGAGATGGAAGGCATGGAGTATGATGTGACGAAGCATGGCATGCCTGGTGTTCTGCACGCCCTGAACGAGATGATCCGCGCGTACATGCGCGACGAGTGGGTGGATGCAGAGCTTCGGCGGTGTAGAGAGTCCCTCAAGGTACGCTTCAGCGATCTCTGGGATCTCGGTACCACACCTGGAGCCATCAAGCCGGAAGCGATCGTGTCTGAGATTAAGAAAGGTCTCGATGCACTCATGGATATGCCAACGCCAAGGCTGCTGAGGAAAGTCGAGTCCTCCACCAAACTGAGGTTCTTGCTCGGGTTTCCGGAAAGTGCTCCCCTCCTGCGAAGGGCACATCTTCTCAGAGATTACACGGAGAAACTTAAACATCACGTTATAGCTCTCACAGACTTCGCGTGGGAAAAATTCATGCAGCTGGTGGTGCGCGAGGTGCTCGACAGGTCAGAGCTTCCGCTCAAGATTGGTCGCTTCTCCATCGTTCGAGAGCGCATCAGAGTCACTATGGAAGAATCTTTTCATGCTGCACGAAACGTGATTATCGAGCAAGCTTATAAACGCGCTTCCGGTCAGCTTCATGATGCCCTTACAACAAAGTATGACCAGATTGATCCGCACCAAATTTGGTCCTTGATATACGAGTCAGTGATCGTAGGCCTCCTTTTCTCGTTCTCGGCTGCAGCTTTAACCGAAAATCTCTACTCTTACTTTGAGTTGGAGCTCAGGGAAGAGCCTGAGATGGCTTCAAAGCGTTCAAACATCGTGACGCAAATCGATGCCATTTATCGCACCGTGCGGGTAGTGCAGGAGCTTCAGGACCTTGAATACATTCCGGACGATTTTAGTCGGGCAAAATACCTCATCTCGGGAGGTGTCACTGACAACGTGCAGGCGATGATTGACGACCAGACTTTTCCAAAGGACTTTCTGTACGGGACAACTGCGTTGATCTTAAACCAGATCAGCAGTCACGAGGGTGAAAATGATTCCAACGTCGACGAGGAAAACAAAGTGGAAGCTGGCGAGGCTGCCTCGGTCCCAGAAAAGCTCTGCAACCATACAGAAAAGGATGAAAAGGACGCCGGTAACAAGAAGCAGGTAGTCACCAAGGACGCCGGTAACAAGCAGCAGATAGTCACCAAGGACGCCGGTAACAAGCAGCAGGTAGTCACCAAGGAAGTCAAAATTGCGAAGGTTTTTATGTGTGCAGCAAGGGCGGTTGCCACGAAGATTGTGAAGAGGAAGAAGAATAGAAACAAGAACTTTCTCAAAAAATTGACACATCATGCAAATTCAAAAATTTACGAGAAAGTCGGTTCTTAGAGCAAATCGATGCCATTTACCGCACCGTGCAAGTGCTTCAAGAGCTGCGTGGCCTCGACGATCTCCCCGACGATTTTCAAGGTGCGAAAGGTCTCATTAAGGGTGGTGTCACCGACGAAATATTGGTACTGCTTGAAGCCAGAATTCTTCACGCTAGTTTCCTCTTTGGCACCATCGAGACTGTCTTGCAAGAGGCAGGTATCGAATTTACTGGCCCCCTATTTTGGGATGATGGCAGTTGGTAGACCGCACGAACACATGCAAATTCCTTCATCTAGCTAGGGCTCCATCGACTCATCGACATGTTTGCTTCGCGTAGAAGTCTACACGTCTCACTCAAGATGTTCACGTAACAAAACCGAAATTCAATATGTTCTCCTTCACCGATCGTTCCTGTATCCCTTTTCTCGTTTATAGGAACGAAGTGCGTCCTCTATTCTTCATTTCTCAACGATGTCGCCCTCCCCTCGTTACTGACGCCCTGATTGAATTAGATCCCGCGCAGAGAGCGAGACATGCTTTCAAAGATCTGCAAGTTTAGCCTGTGCACGCGCGAGTTGACTCTTCAGAGTTCTCCTCAAGCTCGGGTGAAGCGTCCGTGTTCCCGAAACAAGACTTCAAAAGAAAGCGGCGCCTGTGTGAGAGCGAGCAAACCTGCTATCCTCTCGTCAGCCAAACTGCGATCTTTTTTCTGCGAACGCTAGCACGCTCATACCAGAGCTCTCGCTTCCGCACGCACGCACGTGCTCTCGCGCTCGCACACGTACACGCGCACGCACACTCACACGCACGCTCGCGCAAGCAAGCAAGCAAGCAACTTCAAGGATGCCTTACATCAAGGTTACGTGCAGCGTGGAGCTGGACAAGGCGACCAAGACGGAGGTTGCCATGGCCGTCACCAAGGCTACCTCCGAGGGCTTTGGCAAGCCCACCTCGGCCGTCATGGTCAGCGTCGACACCTCAGAGTGCCTCATGTTTGCGGAGTCCATGGATCCCTGCGCCGTCGTCAATGTCCAGGGTATCGGCGGCGAGCTTTCTCAGGTCCTCAAGCTTCTCTCGGCCGCCGTGCACGAGCACACCAAGATTCCTGAAAACCGCATCTTTGTCAACATGGTTAGTTTTGAGGCCACCTTTTGGGGTAGAGGACAGCTCACCATTGCAGAGCATCGTGCAGCTGCGGCGCCGTAAGAAGTCCCCAATCATTGCAAAGCAATCTCAGTTTCTATTCTTTCACAGCGAAGTTCTGCGCGATTGTCCCATCCCGCGTTTTCCAGCAGCGATCGGCTCGAAAATGTAGCACAACCATCTTGTACTCTCGGAACAATCACGTTTCGTTTGCATCGTCGGAGCTCCAGATCCGTGTATTTATCGCTCAAACGATGAATGTTTACATTTCAGTCTTGCGAATCAGTGTGCTGCAGGTAGCATGATCAACCCATCTTCCTTGCCGACCTTGCAGTCAGCTCCTCTCTCGCATCTCTCGGCGGTGCGCAGAGGTCTTCTTCTCGATTTGCATTGTACAGAGAACCGGCCTGCCTCCCTCTCATGAGTTGGACGTATACATCAGACTTGCCCGCTCGAGCACTCGCACTGCCCTCGCGTATGCCCTTGCTCTTCTCGAAGATTTCCCAACGCACGCGTCGGCATCGCTGTGCCCTCTCCAGCTGCTGGCTGATCCGGCGACCACCGAGCTATCTCATCTCTCTCTGCTCAGAACATGAAGCAGAGAGCACACTCCGAATCGGAGGACCACAGAACCCCAATAAGAACGAGCTCATGATGTTGCGCGCAAGCTGGACGGCGGCACGGCGCGCCGCGACGGCGGCGAGCCCCAGCCCGCTGGGCGGGTCCGCGCCGCGCACAGGCGCTCTCGTCGCCGCGACGCGCTCCGCGCCGACAGCAGCAGCAGCAGCAGCAGCAGCAGCGACCCTGGGCGGCCATGGAGGCGCTGCGCTTCGGGCAAACTTCGCGACGACTTCAGCGTCGACCGCCGAGGAGAAGAAGAAGCCGTGCTGGAACTGCAGCGCAGCGGTAGGCTCTGCGGAGCTATTCTGCGACAAGTGTGAGCACCTGCTAGCCCCTGACGAGGAGGCGAGTCACTTTGAGGTTCTCGGACTCGAGGAGTCCTTTGACGTCGACATCAAAAAGCTGGAAAAGGACTTTTGGTCGCTGCAAAAGAAACTCCATCCGGACCGCTTTGGGTACAGACACGAGACAGAGCAGGACTTCTCGGCAGAGCACTCGTCGCGAGTCAATGATGCCTACAAGGTGCTGAAAAGCCCCATCGATCGGGCAATTTACATGCTCGAGAAGCGCGGTGTCACTGCACTAAGCGAGGGCGGATCATCCGACGTAGACCCGGCAGTCCTCATGAACGTAATGGAGACACGCGAGGAGCTTGCAGATGCCGAGACAAGCGAAGAGCTTTCACGTCTCGAAACCGTCGCGCGCGATGATGAGGATCGCCTTATTGCTCAAATTTCCGACGCCTTTGCGCGCGATGACCTCGAAACAGCTACACGTGCCGCCATCGAGCTGCGATATGCGACCAAGCTGCGTGAAGAGGTGGAGGCAAAGAGAGTTTCTCAAATGTGAGGCAATTGCCATGAATTTTGGGGACAAAAGTTTTTCTCTTTTCCGGACTTACGAATTGTATTTTGTTTACTTCTCAGGCTTCTAAACTTTGAATGGCTGACGGCGTGATTGACGCACAACATTCATCCAGACTCTATGCTCATCAAGAGATGGAGCCAAGGAGAGTTTCGCAAATGTTCTAAAAGCAATCGCCATGAATTTGAGAGAGACAAAGTTTTTTCTTTTCCGGACGTACAAATTGAATTTTGGGTGACTATCTTTATTTACAACTCACACATCAGGCTCTTGAACTTTGAATGGCTGATGGCATGATCGACGAAACAACATTCATTTGGACAACATGCTCATCTCATGCTGATACAGTTTTTGGAAAGAGAAGAGCTATTACTTTTTCCTCTCATGTCCACTGTACATTGCTCGAGCTCGCGGTCCGAGTATGAGCCGCGTTCTGACAAAAGCTTCCTTTTCCAAGTCTCTCTTCGCCAGGTCGGTGAATCAAAATTGGAAGAATACTGCCTGGCTCGCGCGACAAAGAGCGGTACGAAACAAGTGAGTTTGGCAAGAACAATAGCAAAAAGAAGCGGGACGGACACGGGTTCGACTATCTGGAAAAAAAAAATAAGGCTGCTATTTACTTCTTCTTGTCATCATCCTTCTTCTCCTCGTACTCGGCGTCCTTGACATTCTCCTTGGACTGGTCCTGCTGGGCGTCCTGGGACTGGCCAGCGCCGCCCTGGCCGTAGATGGCCGAGCCGATCTTCATGGAAGCCTGCTGGAGAGTGTCCTTCTTGGCGCGAAGGTCATCGAGAACCTTGGGGTCAGCCTCGAGAGCGGCGCGCATCTCCTTGATGGCGGTCTCGACGGCCTCCTTATCCTCGGCGGAGAGCTTGTCGCCGTGCTCGGAGAGGGTCTTCTCGGTCGAGTAGCAGAGAGCATCGGCATCGTTGGTGATGTCAATGGTCTCCTTGCGCTCCTTATCGGCGGAGGCGTTGGCCTCGGCGTCCTTGACCATCTGCTCGATCTCGTCGTCGGAAAGACCGCCCGAGCTCTGGATGGTGATCTGCTGCTCCTTGCCGGTGGCCTTGTCCTTGGCCGAGACGTTGCAGATGCCGTTGGCGTCGATGTCGAAGGTGACCTCGATCTGGGGGATGCCGCGGGGAGCGGGGGGGATGCCGACGAGCTCGAAGTTTCCGAGGAGCTTGTTGTCGACAGCCATCTCGCGCTCGCCCTGGAGGACCTTGATGCTGACCTGCGACTGGTTGTCGGCGGCGGTGGAGAAGACCTGCGACTTCTTGGTGGGGATGGTGGTGTTGCGGTTGATGAGACGGGTGAAGACGCCGCCGAGGGTCTCAATACCGAGCGAGAGCGGGGTCACATCGAGGAGGAGAATGTCCTTGACGTCACCGCGCAGGACACCACCCTGGATGGCGGCGCCGAGAGCGACGACCTCATCGGGGTTGACGTTCTTGGAGGGCTTCTTGGAGAAGACAGTCTCGACAGTGTCCTGGACCTTGGGCATGCGAGTCATGCCACCAACAAGGATGACCTCGTCGATCTCGCTGGTGGACACGCCGGCATCGCTCATGGCCTTCTTGCAGGGGCTGACGGTGCGCTCGACGAGCTTGGAAACGAGGTTCTCGAACTGGGAACGGGTGATCTTGACGTTCAAGTGCTTGGGGCCCGAGGCGTCGGCCGTGATGAAGGGCAGGTTGACGTCGGTCTGCTTGAGGGCATCGAGCTCGCGCTTGGCCTTCTCGGCGGCCTCGCGGAGACGCTGGGTCGCGAGGCTGTCGGAGCTGAGGTCAATGCCGGTGTCCTTCTTGAAGGCGTCGCTAATGTGCTGCATGAGGGCCTCGTCGAAGTCCTCGCCACCGAGAACAGTGTCACCGTTGGTGGCCTTGACCTCAAAGACACCGCCGGAGATCTCGAGGATGGAGACATCAAAGGTACCGCCACCGAGATCGTAGACGGCGATGAGGGCGTCATCGGACTTGTCGCAGCCGTAGGCAAGGGCGGCGGCGGTGGGCTCGTTGATGATGCGCAGGACGTCGAGGCCGGCGATCTTGCCAGCGTCCTTGGTGGCCTGGCGCTGCGAATCGTTAAAGTAGGCGGGCACGGTGATGACGGCCTGCTTGGGGGGGCTACCGAGGAAGGCCTGGGCGGTCTCCTTCATCTTGTTGAGGACCTTGCTGCCAATCTGGGAGGGAGAGTACTCCTTGCCGGAGCTGCCGGCAACCCAGGCGTCGCCGTTCTTGGCCTTGACGATCTTGTAGGGGACCATGTCAATGACCTTCTGGACCTCGGGGCCATCGAACGACTGGCCGATGAGACGCTTGGTGGCGTAAAAGGTGTTCTCCGGGTTGGTGACGGCCTGGCGCTTGGCGGGCATGCCGACGAGCTCCTCGCCGTCCTCGAGGATGGCCACGATGGAGGGCGTGGTGCGGGCACCCTCAGAGTTCTCGAGCACGCGGGCGTTCTTGCCGTCCATGGTGGCGACGCACGAGTTGGTCGTACCGAGATCGATGCCGATCACGTCGCCGGTCACCTTGCCGGCGAATCCGCGCTGGGGGGCCATCTGCCACGCGCCGGGCTGCATGGCCAGCGTCTGCGCGGCGCCGGCGTCGCGCTTGCCGAGCGACCGGGCGCCCATGTGCAGTCCGCGGGCGCCGCCGGCGCTGCGCGCGGCGCGCCGGGCGAGCATGTTGCCCAGCATCTCTCTACCTCGCTCTCTGCCTCGCTCGCGCGGGTCCTCGCTCGCTCGCTCGCTCGCGTCCTCTCGCTCGCGTCCTCTCGCTCGGCGACGCAGGCACGCTCGCTCCGTTCGGGGTCTACGCGCCTCTACGCGCCGCGCCGCGCCGCCGCACTTGCGCGCGCATTCTCCACTTGCGCGCGCATTCCCCACTTGCGCCGCCGCCATAGTCCACTTCGCCGCTGCCTCCGAGCCGCCCCGCCAAGTCCACAATCCCCGCCGCTGCTTCACAGGGAAACACGATTCAAAAAAACAAAAAAAAATCCAAAAACTCGCCTCGCCTCGCCTCGCCTCGCCTCGCCTCGCTCCTCCCTCTCGCCCCAGCCCTCCGCGCGCGCCCTCCCCGCCGCAGCGCAGCGCAGCGCAGCGCCAGGCAAGCAGGCGGGCGGGCAGGCAGGCAGGCAGGCAGGCAGGCGGCGAGGCGGGGCGAGGCGAGGCGGGGCGGGGCCGCCCCTGCGAGGCGCAGCAGAAGCTTCGAGAAGAACCGCGGCTCCGGCGCCTGGCGGAACGCGCAGGAACGGCGCCGGCAATGGCTGGCTGCGAGAGCGCCGCGACCCGGGGGTTGACGGCATGTGAATTAACACGGGGCCGGCAGAGGCGGGAATTTCGGTCGAGAGAGACACCGACTGCACGGGACCGCGCGCCGGGGTTTCGCGAATACTCTGAAAAGGCGTGCGCGGATGCGCATGAAATCCACCCTGCGGAGGTGGAGAAGGACCGCGAGGACGCGCAGCAGCAGTGCAGAGGGAGAGAGATGTTGTTTTTTCGAGAAGCTGCGCTGCGTGGGTCTTCGCATGCACGGCGGATGTCCGGTCCCAGGGCGGCTCAGCGCGTGCGAGTATGGTGGTGTGGCTGGCCAGGGAGGGAAATGGAGGGTGCTCACACGCAGGCAGGCTTGCGGGTTGCCGAGATGACAGCGCCAAAAGTGATGCCAGAATCCAAGAAAAGAAAAGAAGAGGAACGAAGGAAAGAGCCTCATCAGAAGGGAATGAAAGAATGAAGGAAAGAAAAGCCCGCCACTTTCGCCGTGGCTGGCAGCTGGCTGCAGCGATGAGACGAGACGAGACGAGACGAGACGAGACGAGACGAGACGAGACGAGACGAGACGAGAGGTCTTCTGGCTACGAGCGAGCGTGGGGAACAGATTGCGCCGACACTGGTGACCGGCGCCAACTAGCTCATGTTCAGAGCGTTTTCTTTTTCCGGAAAAAAAGTCGCTCCTGCTCCTGCTCAGGCTGCTGTTTTCTCGTGCTCGTGCTCCTGCTCGCGCTCGTGCGTGCTGCTCGTGTGCTCGGCTTGGTTGCTTGCGCGAGTCAGTCAGTCAGTCATTTGGGACACCGCCTTTCCTCCTTCGGCGCTGCCCTGCCCGCCATGGAATAAAAAAGACTTCCTTGTACACACGGACGCACACACCTCGTTCTCCATGGGAGCGGAGGGGTCCGCGAACGTCGTAGCGCGGGATCAAAAGAAAGGGATCATCGGCGCTGCGCGCAGGGAGAGAGAAGAAGAGCGAGCAAGGCCGCATCGCATCGCATCGCACCGCATCGCCCGCGCGGGGACTTGACCTCGTGGCCTCGCGCGGGAGGACCGAGGACACAGCAAGATGGTCTACTACGTGTACTCGAGCGAGTACGAGATGGAACCCGGGCGCGAGTTCTTGCAGTCGCTGCAGGTCGCGGAGAGCGGCCTGCAGGGCCTCGGCGCCTCGAAGCAGAACTCACAAGACGTCTCAGAACCTGAGCGCGCGAAAACGCGACCTGGCAGAAATCGGAGGCAGCCGCCGCCCTCGTCGCGATTGGGCCGACACGGCGAGCTGCCACCTGCAACGAATCGCCGCAACGGCGCGAGGCCTCGGACAAGCAGTCCCTCACGGTCATCGCGAAAGAGGATAGATCGGGCCGCTCACGGTGAGCACAAGCATCGCGCGCGCTCTCCGTCGCCATCGAGGAGGCCTCTTTCCCCAGCGTACATCCCAGCCGCCACGAGCTATCAGGAACTGAGCATCTCCGAACGTAGACTGGGCAACGAAGCCATTAAGAGCATCCTCGACCGCGGCAAGACGCACAACGGGCTCATTGCGCGCGCGCAGGCCAGCGTTGACACCTCGGAGCCCAAAACGCGCAGCATCAACCGCTGGCACAATGCCTTACGCCTTCGGGATCCGATGCCCGAGCTCGAGCTCCCCAAAGACGTCAAGATGCATTCCAGCTGGACCCAGCTTGCAGAGATGAAGTGGCGCAAAGACTGGCACGAGCGTCTGCTCAAGTCGACAAAGTCCAACATTGACGTGCATCTGCCCAAGCACGTGAAAATATACCAACGCCGCAAGAAGGAGGAGTTGAGAAAGCTCGTCGAGGGCGACCGTATCATTGCATGATGCGAGTCGCGCGCTGTACTCACTGTATTGGGCTTTTGAACTTTCGAATAACAAAAGTATGCTGTCACATTATTGATTGTTTTTTGGAAAATGGATGAAGATGTGTCTTGGAGAACTCGGACCAATGGGACCGGCATGGTCCCAGAGCTAACTCAAAGAGCCAAGAGCAAAAGCTTTTGGGGGAATTGTTTCGTTCAAATGTGCCATGAATCCAAGAATTGAATCCAAAAATACGAAAACGAAGAAGAAGAAGAAGAACAAGTAAAAGTAAATCAAGAAGATGATAAGTGCGGGAAATGCAAATGATGTGCGTAGACAGCACTGCCACGGAAGTGGTGAGATCAACTTGGCACCCATGGAAAGTCTCACGCAGGTTTTCCATGGGTGCAAATAGAAAAAGAAGAAGAAGGATGTGTGAGGAAATGGAAATGACGTGAGCAGACAGCAGCGCCCTTCTGTGGCGAAGTCAACTTGGCACCCATGGCAAGTTTACTGTAGACTTGCTGTGCTAACAACCATCCAAACTCAGCAGCCACTAGTTCGTGCGACATTTAGGTAAGTCCAACATCGCTCAGAGCACAAACTAGCACGGCCAAAGATTTGTGATCATCAAGCTCTTCACTACATCCTCGAGACGACACTTAAGGTTGAGAGAAACATCGATCTTCACCACCAGACAAATTCGTCTCAGCAGAAGCAAAAACTCCACAGGCATTTCTCGCATACTTGGGCAATCCATTTGATTCCATAGATTCCATAAGAAGGAGTGAAAGAATAAAGGAGAGACCCGCGCTTTTGCCTGAGAAAAGAGTTTCAGAAACTAATAAAGGAGAGACTCGCGCTTTGCCTTTTTAGAAAATGATAAGAACCTACTTTCGACAGACTGCAGCGCGAGGGGACAAATAAGGGCCAAGAAGAATTCTCGTGTTGTTTTTTACATTTTTGCTCAAGGATAAAGGGAAGAAAAGGAGGATAAAAGGGCCGAGGAATAGCTGCGAAGAAATCCTACGGCCGGTTCTCCCAGCTGGAGCTACCGCCATTGCGACCAAAATATCACCGCGCGTCTCTGTGTGTAGCGCGCCGCTGCTTGCCAAAGGAATGCATTTTACGCTGACTGATCAAAACATGCCGCGGCAAGACTTTTTCCTATTTTTCTTCTTTGTCAGTTTTTTTTTCCTTTTGCTTCAGCAGACAATGCATCCCTCCTGCTCAGCAGCGTCCTTGGAGGCAGGGGAAGAAGCAGCGGCGGCTCGCACAAGATGCGACTTTGGCCGATTCTTCCGTCGGGCGCTGGCACGAGAAATGCCCTTGTTCGGAGATATGGTGCTTTCACGATCACCACACTCGGAGGACGCCGATGCATTCGGCCCCTGCGAGTCGGCGTTCTGTAGTCTTGGAGAACAGGGCGAGCCCGCGGGTGTCGCGGTCGTCGTCGCCGCCGCCGCTGCTGCTGCAAGCTGCGCGGGAGAGCGGTCGAAGGATGCGCTCGTCGTATACACTGGCTTGGACCCAGGCTTGGCGGGACGATTCTTACAAACCGCCACAGCTCCAACCTTGAACTTTGGCCACAGTTTCTTTTTGGAAAATTTGGTGTGAAACTCGTAATCCGGCGTACAGTCCTCGCCTGCACGCGACAAGATCGACTTCATTCCACCCGGATGTTTGTGCAGATAGCGCGTAACATCGTAGACCTGGCCGTGCGCAATGATCCAGCAATCGTCCACGGAAGCGTGCAGGCGAACCTGTTCCAGCGTGTACGTGCCGACGGCTGGCCGAACGGCGAGACAATCGTCCCGTTGACAGCGTCTGCACACGGGCGGGGCCCCTCCGCCTGCCGAGAAACTGCCAACGTGCCGGTCGCGCACAGTCTCCCCCGAGACGCGAACTTTCGGCGTTGCTTCTGCCAGCTCCTTGACGCGCGCCTGTCCTGGCGCCAGGACCATGTCTTCAATGTCTACCTGGATATCGTGCACTGCAATCGTCCGCGCCGTATGCGAGGTGAGCGGCGAGGAAGGCGTCGACATTGAAGACGATGGTGGTGGAGACGACGATTTCGGGGACGATTCTTCAGCCTTTGCAACCGACGTTGTGCTCTGCATTTTTGCTTTGGCGTGATCATTTGCAGCGCTAAACGACTGCGATCCGTCCGAGTTGGCCGCTCGCGCGCTCCCGCTAAGGGAGAACGCGCGCCTTCGCGAGCGGTTGCCGGGGTCCACCTCGGACAGTTCTGGGCCTTGCTCAAACACCGTGAGCCCGCACGCGCAGTACTCGAAGCGCGTCGAGGACAAGGTGCGTCGCCTTCTGCCAAGAGGCTTTTCCTCGTCCGCGGCCCCGCCGACGGCAGCGCCTTCCTCCGCAAGGCTCTTCGCGTGCGCGTCGCGCGCATCCCAGCCGCGGTGCCGGCTGCACGCATGTTTCTGCTGCTGCCGCTGCCGCCACGGATCGGAGCCGCTTCGCCGCAGCTCCACGGGGCCCGCGCCGTCGCGCCTCGCCGCGGCCGCCGCCGCCGCCGGGGCGCTCTCCATCGCGCTCGCTCGCACGCCCGCCCGCCCGTCCGCGCGCGCGCGCTCGCCCGCTCCCTCGCTGTGTTTTCCTTCTGCCCGCCCGCTGTAGTCGTCCTCGCCGTGCTCGAGCTGCTGCTGCTTGTCCTCCACCTTGTCGGCCTTGTCCTACTTTTCCTCCTTTGCGCCTTTGCGCAGGCACACCTCCTCGAGCCGTAGCTGGGCGAGCCGCGCGTGGTCCCAAGTTCCGGGCGCTCGAAAGCGCAGCAGAGCTTGCGCTGGGCTGCAGACTGCTTTGCCAGGGAGGCACTGCATGCGCGGCATCGCGCGGACGCCGCCGAGACCGTCGCGACCGCAGCTCTGCGGACGGGGAAGAGTGATGGTATTGACTTGACCAAAAGCCTGCATGCCGGAGAGGGGGGGTGGGGAATGTTTGCTCCGGATTCGCTTATGCGTGGACAAGCTGGAGGGCAAGCAAGCATGGTTTGGGGAAAGAAGAGACCATCTCTGTCTGCGGCAGGCAAGCAGCTCGCTTGCGCTGGAATGCGCCAGAATCAGAATCACTTGGTTGTTGCTTGTTGGGTTGTGTCCAAACCATGGCAAGGGAGAAACTGGAAAAAAAGGGTCTCTCTTCTCGTGGGATTTGTTTGCTAAATGGTAAGAGAGGAGGGTCTGCGCCATACGAAGGAAAGCTGGCCTGTGCGACGACGTTTAGATTGTCGCTGCTTTGGCCGGCGCTCGCGTGGTGCCGCACGCGCGAGCTGTGTCTCGAGGCGCTCGAGCAGATCTCGATCTGACTCGTGAGGCAGCCAATCTGAATCCTCCTTGTCAGCCAGAGACAGTGTCAGGCTAGGCTGCTGTGCCCCTAGCTTCCGACGCTTGTTTTGACGGACGGTCGTATTGCTTGTCGCTCTCGCTCTCGTCCCCGCTGTCGGTGCACGTGTTTCCGCTTTCTGTGCAATCTGATCTTCCCGTGCACGCTTTCTGGCGTCTGCTTCAGGCGCACGAGTCGAACGCAAGGCAGGAGGAAGCGGTGCCTCCTCGTGCATCTCGGCAAAGAGAACACGACCCACGTTGCTCTCCTGCTTTTGCAAAGAGAGACCTTGGTTACAATCAGCATCTTCATTGCTAGCGTGGCTTCGGTTTTCATTATTCTGCGAGTGGTCTTTGTCAATGTGGGTCAGCCCGGTCTTCAGAGAGTCTGCGATGGAACTCGTTCCAGCGCCCTCCAAGTTAGACTCTTTTTCATGGTCGTTGAGCTCACGGGTCTCGTCCTCGGCAGCCTCTGCCAACGCGAGGAGAAGAGCTTCGCCAGACGAGACGGAGGAGCTCGAGCACTCTTGGCTGCTTGATGACAATGAAGACGATGATGAAGAAACGACATCGTCGCTGCTCGAGGCATTGCCCGAGGCACTGCTCGTAAGTCTCCGCGAGCGTCTGAGCCGACGTGGAGTGATTCGAGGTCGTCTTGCGACTTCATGCGTCGGGTCATACGCACCGCGAGGCGTACATAGGTCGCCTCCGTCGTCTGCCGCATGCAATCGCAAGCTCATGCGCAAGGCTCGCCGCCTCCTCGTTTCGCGAGGTGGCGTAAGGGGCCCAGTCCCTGACGTCTCCATGGTTCCACGAATGGAGGGATCACGGATCTGGGACGCGATGACCCTTGCGTGCAAACCTTGACAGACACTAAAGGCTGGGGTCCCCTTGCGAGCGAGACGAGGCAACCGCGCGCGCGCGCGCGCGCGCCCTTTCCGTTTCCGTGCACGCCCGTATGCAACGAGCTGTGCCCTGCTCCGCTCCGTCTCGGCGTCAATGGTTTGAATTTTTGAACACGTGCTGCACCCGCTCTCCTTCGCCTATGTGTTCTCGTGAGTGAGTGCGCAACCCAGGAGTCACTCCATTAAAATGCGTTGTCGTAGTTACAAAGGTTCTCACCGGATAGCTGCTTAGGACGTGCGCGCGGAATGAAAGAGTCGAAACGAAAACTGCGCGCTTACGAACGATAGCGAGCGAGGGAGCGAGCGAGCTCTGACACGAAGTGCGTGCGTATGATCAAAGCTCTCTGTTTGTTTGTTTATTTTTCAAGCCCGGTCAGCTAGCTTGCTCGCGAGATGGTGGAAAAGAGCCGAAAGGGTGCGTGCGGTACCGAGAGCGCTGGACCCCGTTACCGCGCGCGCATTTCTCGGCCCGCGGAGTCAATTTTTTCTCGTCTCGCTTGGGCTGCGCTGACGGGGGGGTCCACTTGTAGACAGCCACTTTCCCTTGTACGTAAACGCACTATACGAGTTTGCTAGAAAGTTAGCAAGGCCAGAAAAAAAGCAAAGAGGCCATTTGTTCGTCCATCCGTCCATCCAGTACTGGTGAGTGAAGGCCGGCAAACACGGAGCGAACAAGGCTAGCTCTTTGCGTGCCGCTCTTTGCGTGCGCACACGCGCGCACGCGCGCACGTACATACGCGGAGTGAGTCGTTATGGCGGCGACGCGGCGGTCGGTGCGTCTGGTGGAGGGCGGCCGACACGCCGCGGGCAGTGGCCAGCGTCTGCCAAGACGAAACTTTTGGGGACCAAGTGTGCACGACAAGGACGATGGTCTGCGCGATGAGGATGAGCAGGGATGGGAAATGCGCGGAGCCCAGGGGTCGGGCCCACGCGAGGAACAGCCTCAACACAACCATTACCGCCAGCAGGAGAAATTTCATTATCATGAGCAGCAGCAGCAGCAACAGGGGCATAAACAGGACCAGAGTTTGAATGGAGCTTCGTCATCGTTTGTAAATCGACAGCAAGAGCATCGTCGGCAGCGAGGTCTACAACGCCAGCAGACGTGGCGATACCAAAACGTCTCCGAGGTGACAAGTGCACGATTGCAGACGCCCAGGTCCGTGCAGTCGCAAGTACACCACCGCGCAGTGCAAAAGGTTGTTCGCGTGAGGGCGCGACGGCCACGACCATATAGCTCCTTCGAAAAGTTTGCCGCCATCAAAATCGGCGAGCGTCCCGCGGACCCTTATGTGAGCCCTGCCGAGAAACGTCGGCGCGACGAGAACGCCGCGCGACAGCGTTGGATTGGCAAGGCTTTCATCGTGACCGACCACAAGGCTGCCGTTGCGAGGAGAGAACGTCTCTCCGCGGCTGGCTGTGTCACGGCCTCTGGGCCTTATTTGGATTCGCCGCCTTGCTCGCGTCCGGAGGACAAGACCAAGTTCGTCGGGCCCCGCAACTTTATTTACTAATCCCGCGCGAGCACGGCCCGTTTGGCTGCAAAGTCAAATCACTCCAAGATATTGATGAGATGCATTGCGTTGCATTTTAAAATGTGAAGCTCGACCAGCGATCAAGCCCGCGGCACCAGCAATCCTGACTGACTCGATGATGATCCTCAAATTGTTTTCCATTCTTGAATGATTTTTTCGTTTCGCTCCGCTCCGACCTTGACTGTTAAACGAACTGCATGTTCGGCTGGTGAAGTTTCGAGTCGAGATACTGGCTGCGAAAACCAAGCAGCCATGCTCGATGGCTTGACTGCTTGATTGCTTGACTGCCTGCACGATCGCTTGCTAATCGGCAGTGCGCCATGGAAAGAAGACGGCGCTCGCGCATTCCAGGCGCCGCTCTCCCATGTCCATTTCACCCTCCGCCGAGACTTTTAGCGAGCGGCAGTTCTGCATTTACGGCCGGCGTCATCCACGTCGCGCTCCCCCGCTCTCCCCATCCAGCCCCCGTCGCTCCCCGAATCCTGACTGGCGCACGACCGTTCTTCGCCTCGTCAATCTTCAAGTTGTTCACAGGCTGCTCCGCTGCATTGTCCGGCCGCAGTCTCGCCCGGCGGTCCCGCGAGACCGAGACGAGCCTCGGCGGCGGTCGCCAGCCAGGCCCTCCGCGCGCTCGGCCGCTGGCAGAACGTCGAGCCTCAGCTCATGATCGCATCCCGATGAGCGCATCGCGATGAGCGCATCGCGTGCGGTGCGTGCGTGCGAGCGTAATTGTGCGCGTGTGTACCGGCCGGGGGAACCCGGCGTAGTAGGCTGAGCCAAACGCCCTCCGCGGGTTCCCTTCCTCCCTCCCTCCCGGCCGCCGCCGCGCGCAGGGTCCTGCTCTGCTCCGCTCTGCGCTGCTCCGCTCTGCGCTGCGCTGCGCTGCTCTGCGCTGTACTGCGCGGCCGCGTGGCGCGGCGTGGCGCGAGAGCGCGGCGTGGCGGCGTGGCGGCGTGCTGGCGCGAGGGGGCGACGCGGCGCGGCGTGGCGGCCGCCGGGGCCATGTGTTCTAACTTCACGATCGCCCGGCACTCGGAGCCGCTGCCGCGGCCAGGCTCGAAGGGGACTCGACGCGCGCGACGGACGGGCGCTGGCTGCGCGTCCTGGCTGGGCTGCTGCGCGGGCTGGGAGACAAAGCAAGGCGCTTCGAGGTGAGGCGAAAATGCGGCGCGTGCACGCACACCTGGCCGTCGTTACTCGTAATTACGAGGCCGGAGAACGATCAAACATTTTGCTCACTTTCATGATCACTTCCTTCTTCCTCGTCTGCACCTTGAACTTGGCGTTTGACAGGATCTTGATCCGCAAGGACGAGAACGAGGACGAGGACGAGGATGCGGACGGGGACTTTGGCGATTTGCTTCGAGACACAACCGTCTTCCGCGTTTGTCGTCTCGTCTCGACAAAGATCTGCCTGTTTGTTCATGATTGCGCGCGCGTGCGTTGGCGTGCGAGAGACAAAGGGAAGCCGGCCCGCCGGGGTAAGCAAGAAGACCCGGCGAACGCAAAAAGGAGCGGAGCTTGAACGAGACCAAGCTCTGCTTGCCTGCAGCCCGAGAAGCCGAGGTCATTGAATTCGAGATGGCTGGTTCGAGCCGTCGTCGAAGACCGCAGGAGCGCTGTTGGCTGCTCCATCGTTGTCCGTTCTCCGCACGTCCTGGCGGGCGCCCTCGAGCTCACACTGCCATGATGCATTGTCATAACCACGAGCGATTTCGACCTGCCACCATGGCCACTGCAGCAGCCTCGTACAGTATACAGATGATCTCCGCTCTGAGAGACGCAGCGTAAAAGTAAGGTCCGCGGGCTGTATCACGAAAGTGTTCACGGACAACGCCCTTTCACAGCAGGGCAGCTGCATCAAGTTCATGGCCGTGCGAAGGTGTCGTCTCTCTCCATCCCCCCCCTCAACTCCGAGTCCTTGCTTCCATTGTTCCGAGTCGAATTTTCACTGTCAATCAGGAAACGAGCCCCGGCAGCAAAAGCGGAACTCACTGGAGAACGCACGCGAGCGGCAGCAGCAGCAGCAGCAGCAGCAGCAGCAGCAGACGCGCGCGCGATAGCGAGCAGGCAGGCAGGCAGGCAGGCGAGCAATAACGCGCGCGAGCGACGTGCAACCAGACGGAACGAGACAGCGCTCAGCACGTGCACAAGGAAGGAAGGAAGGGAAGCGTACCACGGACAACAAGCAGCAGACAGACGAACAGACAGACCGACGGGCAGACAGACAGACAGACAGACAGACAGACAGACAGACGAAAACAGCCAGCTCGCGAAAGAAGAAGAAGGCCATGCGGAGGGCGCATTCGCTCGAGCCGGCACGAGGGCGCAACCACTCCCGCCAAGATGGTCAAGATACCATGGCGATCAGCAGCAACTTCCACAGCAGCAGCAGGGACATTGAGGAAGAAATCATAAACTTGCTCACAATGGATGGCGAAGACTTTCGCGAGTCGTACGCAGCCTGCAAGGCGGAACCAGAACAAGATGGTGACGACGACGATGATAACAATCCGTCAACCAAGAAGGAAAGTTTTCACCGAAACGTTTATGCATCCAGGAACAAAGGCGGCCTCATGGTGGACAAGTCGAGGCCGCACGGCCTAACCAAGAGGTCCAGACTGCGCGCCCGGGCCAATACGATGTACACCCACACTTTCAGTCGCTCGCTCCCGACTCGCTTCGTGTTGCCAAATGCCGCGGAAACGATGAACGAGCGTTCTCTCTCAAACCGTTCCATGTTGTCAGATGCCACGGAAGCGTTGGGCGGAAGCGCCAGATCCTCCTTTGCCTCGCCAGAATCAGCGCTTGTTCCGCAAGGGTTTAAAACGAATCTGCGACGCAACAGTCTCCTCGACAATGGCATGTGCGAGTCGTCCCCGCGACTCCTTCCGCGCGAGACGCGACTCGGTGCCTCGCGCGATTCCTTCGAGGTCGCGGAGGCCAGCGCTCCTGAAGAATTACCCAATGTCAAAAACGAGTTGCACGCAGACTCCACTCTGGCGACGAGTTTGGCCTTTGACGGCGATTTCGAACCTTGCGATTTTGTGCGCCTGGATTCAAATGTCGTGGCAGCAAGCGATTACAACGAGCTTGAGAGCCTTTGCGCTCCGCCTGCACATGAGCTGTTTGTCGCGAGTGCCCCCATTGCTGCGGACCCCTTCCTTGGCCCGCCAAGCTTTTTTGAGGAACCCTTGGCTGTGACGCGCTCCTCCTCCGTCGGCAAGCGTCATCTCGACGGTTCCGCACCCTTTCCCCCGCTGGAAACTGGGCTGCCCTTTGGCGAGAGCGATATAGAATTGGGCGACGATCATATCGAAACCAGGGACCTCAATACGCGGACAAACCTGGATGTCTTGACATCAAGTTCGGGGCAAGCCGGAGCTGCGGCCTCGGGTCAAGCCGGATCTGCGGCGTCGGGGCAAGCCGGATCTGCGGCGTCGGGGCAAGCCGGAGCTGCGGCGTCGGATCAAGCCGGCGCTGCGGTGTCGGGTAAAGCCGCAACTGCGGCGACACTCTGGATTCTCGAAAGTGTGATGAACTCTATGACGACTAATGTGCGGGGCGAGCGCGACTGGGAGGGAGCCCGGCGGAGGTTGGAAACCGAGCGCGGACACAATCCCCAGATTATGCAAGACAAGCGCGTGGGTAAAGGGTTCAAGAATTCAGTCAAGAATCTCTTGCACGAACGGAGGAAACGCAAGCAGCTCGAGTTCTGGAAAACTCTCCAGTCGAAGACCGACATGCGCGCGGCTCTCCGTGACAGCATCTTCAAGGACACCGAAAAATTCCCCGACGACTTTGTGGGGCCTCTTGCGGAGTACCTGCATCGCCAGCGCGTGAAGCCTGCCCCAGGGAGCGTGCTTCAGTGGCCATTGGCAGCCCATCGTGCCTTCTTGGACCTCGCGTTGCGCCAGCATCGCGACGTCTATGGTCTGCGTTTTCACGCCTTGCACAGAGACCTTTTCGGCACACTCCTCCCTCCTGGCGAGGTGGAGATGGCGATTTTGTCAGCTTGTGATTGTGAATCCTGTCGGACAGCCTGGGCGCTCGACGAGTGCCCAAACCGCGCTACAGACGCCAAGGCCCTGCGGCTGCATTGGACTCGCCACAAGGCCGGCCTTCTCTTTGAAGTGCTCAACGCGCACATTAACCTCAACGGTGCAGACATGCACGCATACCTCCGCGAGAATGTGCCAAAGCTTAGGGGCTGGAAACACGACGACATTGAAGACTTGCTGTCGCAACTCCACGCTCGCAACAACTGCACCGTTTGCAGGCGCTCGAAGCGTCTCTGCCAACGAGGTGGCGAGCCCCTGGTGCGCCCGTTTCCAGAGTGGGAGCTTCGTCACCGAGGCTCATTATCCTCAGAGGATGATTCCAAATGACTATTCTTGTCATTGGCGGACTCTGATGGAAAGAACGATGCACGCGATTTGGGAGAGCATTGAAAGCCATGACGAATGTACAATCACAGACAAGAAGGCAAGGCGTGTTTCTACTACTTGGCAGGCAGCAAGTGTCCTTGGCATATCATGATGCGAATGAGTTGAAAGGAAGAGGCCGCTGCCGGCGAACGAGATCGCGTCGGTCCAGTCAGAGAAGGAGGGAGACGAGATCGCGTTGCTTCAGAGAAGGAGGGAGAGACGACGCCGTGGGGGATTGTACACACATGTTCACGTTTGTAAGAAAGTTGAGTTTGAGTTTATTCACTCATCGCGAGTTCGCAGGCGTGAGTCCCCTTTCCCTTTCTTTTCTTGTGATCGAAATGCTTGTCTCATCTGCGGCCAGGTGCTCCGCACAGCGCGACCTGTTGATTGCTGCTGCTGCTGCGATGATTTTTTTTGCTTAACAACAAGCACTGCACATTCCAGGAGTACGTAGGGCCGGCCCGCACGAATGATCAGACTTCACTTCAGAGTGAATTATGGCAATGATTTCTTTACTCGCCTGGTTGGATGAACGAGGGGGGAAAGGTGAGCCTACAATTCGCGCGAGTGAAGGAGAAACGCGGGCTACGCTTGCGGTGCCGCTCACGACCTGCGCTTCTTCTTTCTTTTCATTTTCAGTGGCACAAGAACCAAGATTGCTTTCACCATAGCTGGCTGACTGATCCGGAGCAATACGGCTCGCGATGAGCTAGACCCCGACTTATTCTTTCAGAACGCGCCGCCACCGACGAAGATTGCAGTGGTCAGGTTCGCCTGGCAGAGGCGACGTTACGTAGTACAATGCCGCATCTTTCATTCACCTGTCAAGCAAGCGCAGGCTCACTAAAAGATCTAGGAAAGCGTTCCGCTCACGCTGGATTCCGCTCGCCTCGGAAGGATCCGTGGTAGTTCCCGCCGGCCGCTGATGCTACTGTACGAGGCGAGGCTGCTTCCATCATGATGACGTGTACGAAAAGCGGGGCGTTGGTCGACGGCCCGAGCATCTTTCCCTTTCTCTCCAAATTGACGCAGCCGCGCGTGTTCGAGCGTCCGCTCGCCGTCAGCGGTGCTGCAGGCCGGTCTGCCGGCGAGCCAGCGCGAGCGAGGTCGCAGCTGCCGGCAGCAAAGCGGCGCTCGCCCTCGCTGCCGTCGCCCTCGTCCTCGTGCTCCACGATGGTCGCCTGCCTGCCAGCCAGGTGGGCGCGCGCCCACTCCGGCACGCACACCACCAGCCCGGGCTGGGCGTAGTCCTGGCTGCCGGCGCAGGGCTCCCTCCGGCCCTCCGATCCTCCCTTGCGTTCCCCTCGCGTCGGCGCGGCGCGGCGCGGCCGGCACCGCGAGGGCTCGGGCAGCTGCAGCAGGGTTTGCGAGCAGCCGCGGCAGCGGCGCGGGATTCAAATCGAGGGTGGATTCAAATCAGCTGCAGATCAAACCAAACCAAGCCAGATCGAAGAGGCGGAATTCAAATCGATGCGGCAAACCAACAGACAGACAGTGGCCGCGGTGGCTCGAGGAGAGCCAGGAAAGAGGAAGGCGAAGCCAAGATCTCACCCGCCATGGCCGCCCGCCCGCGCTCGCTCGCTCGCTCGCTCGCTAGACGGCGGTTCCCGGGACTGCTGGCGGGGTGGCTGTCTGACTGTCTGTCTGTACGTCGGCGGCAGCGGCGGCGCAGGTGCAGCGGGTTCAAGCGCCGCGGCGATGCGTCGCGCGTCGACAGCGGGCGGCGGAGGGAGCGCGGCGCTGGCTCGGCGGCCAGAAAAAGAAGCTGCAAGTGCTGCAGCTGCCCGGCTGCAGAGGTTTCGGGAGGGCCGCCCGCCACGTGCGAGTCGCGGCCTGCTGTGGGGCCTCCATCTCGCAGGTGGCAGTGTGGAGGGAGGCGCGGGCTTCTTCATATATTCATTCTTTCTCTCGGCCGGGGCGAGCGAGGCGCAGTGCCGTGCAGGCGACGGCCGAGGGCGAGAGCAAGAGCAGAGCGTGGGCGCTGCACAAGAAGAAGAAGAAGAAGAAGAAGAAGAGGAATTGGCGGGAGAGCGGAGGAGAAGCGTCCGGAGAGATGGAGGTTGTGGTGCCTGCCTCACAGAACTTACTCGCTTGCTTTCTCCCGCACCTCACCCCTGACTGTGACTGGCGAGCTGAGGTGACAACCCCCCCCCCCCCGCCCTCTCTGTCTTTTCCTCCTACTCTCTCTCCCTCTCATCTTTTCAGTAGTTTGCGGCACCAGGAAGCGAGCAAGCTTCAGCTGCCGGGGCTGCTGCGCGGTAAAAACTGCGGAGCGCCGCGGCCTTCTTTCTATCTCAGGGTCACTGCAAGCCGTACGGCAGTTCCCGGAAGATGTGAGAAGGGGGCGATGAACCCCGCAGCCGCGCTTGTGAGGAGGCACCACTGGGCGGCGTCCAGCGCCGGAAAGCGTTTCTGGGGTTCCCGCCTTAATTTCCAGATATCCACCCCGAGGGCGGCAGAGCCAAACGCGCTCTTTAAGGCGGCGCCGCGACCGGGAGGTGGTTAGAAACGGGCCCTGGCGGTACACACCCTCCTTCCCCCTCTCAGCTCTCCTCAGTCGTGCCGGCCTTGGTGGTCGGTCGGGCGTCGCTGGTGGTCTGCTCTGCCGCGAGACATGTCCACCTACCGGGCGACCGGGCGGCTAACGGACGCACGCACGACCGCCGCCGCAAATCGATCGCTGCACAGCCTCGCCTCTTCCTTTTCCGTCCCCGGCGCGCAGAGCCGCGTGAAACGCGCGTCTGCGGCGGAAGAAAGCAAGCGAGCGAGTGAGCGCGCGCGAGCGAAAAGGAAACAAACAAAAGAAGCAAAGAAACAAACAAAGGGGGGAAAAGAAGGTTTCCAAGTCTCGTATGAGTATAGTAGAACGTGGAAACCAGTCGAAAAGAAAAGAAGGAAAAAAAAAGGGGCGGGGCGGGGGCGGGAAAGAACGAGTGGGCGGGGCGGCGGGAAGTGCGGAAAGCGCGGCGCGCAAGTGGGGCAAAGCGCGGCGCAAGTGCGGAATGCGCGGCCGGCGAGAGGGGCGCGGCGCGCGGGCCGGCACGCAGCAGACTGCGAAAGCCAGGCCCGGTGTGCGGCAAGGGCGGGAAGCAGAGGCCGGAGCAGACGAAAGAAAGAAGCAGCGGCGGCGAGGCAGGCAGGCAGGCAGGCAGGCACGGGCAGCAGCAGCGCGAGGCCGCGGCGCGAGGCGCGGCGAGGGCGGGAAGGCGCAGGCAGCGGGAGCGCGGCCCGCGCGAGCGAAAGCGCGGCGGAAGCGCAGCCCGCGGAGAGCGAGCAGCGAGCGAGGCGCGCGCGCGCGCAGCGAGCGAAAAGCGTAGCCCCGGCAAAGCCCTGGGAGGCGACGCTAAGGGCTAGCTAGAACAAAAGGCAGGGGGCGCCAGCACGCGCGCTGCGTGCGAGCGAGCGAGCGAGCGAGCGAGCGAGCGTGTTTGCTTGCGCTGCGTGCGAGCGAGCGAGCGTGCTGGCGCACGACGCAACGCGGCGTACAGAGACCGCCGCAACGCGCTTGGTGACGCAACAAAGCAACGCGACGCAACGCAACGCAACGCAACGCAACGCAACGCAACACAGCGGGCCCATTCTGAGCAACGCAAGTCTCTGACGCTCATCAAGCTTGGACCGAAGACCTTGAATCGCTAGCCGTAGCCCCGTTGCCTGCCTCGTGGCTTACCCGACGGACTCATCAAGATGGGGTCCGAGTATCAGTACCTGGCGGAAGTCCTCGAAGAGGAAGCAGATGTTGATGACATGAGCATGAAGCAGCGTACCCTCGCGATCCCCAACCTGATGCTCCTGCAGCAGCAACACGGGGCAGAAGTCCTCAACACGCAGCTCGCCGAAATCGTATGGCGGAGTGAATCCCTCTCCGCGCCAGTGTCCCACGACGCGCATTCAGAAGTACACTCGACGCGCAGCTACGAGGAGTCCGACTGGCTGCCCTCTTCGCCGGAATCGAGTACGACTTGCGACGAGTCCACCTCCAGTGCGTGCGACAACGGAATCTCCGACATCTTCATCAAGGAAGAGTCGCGCTATTGCAAGTTCAACGTTGAGTCCTCCATCCCACTCGTCCCTGAGACACTCATTGTCAACCCTTTTCAGTCATCGCTCCCCAACCTCGCACCTGCCGATGCCCTCGTTGGTATCAAGGCTGAACCTTCCGAGTCGATGGCCTCCGTTCCCGTAACGGCAACGTCCTCCTCCTCCGCTACCACTTCTTTTTCTTCATCCTCCTCCTCCTCATCGTCGTCATTAATATCATCGTTCTCGAGCATCAGTGACCCAGGTGCGATGCGGCAAAGGCCCCCCACGAGCAACGCGAGCAGCAATCACGCCGAGTTAAAGTCAGCAAGTCCGACAACCTTTAGCGCCTTCGTCAGCTACCCCACGGAAGACGACGCGGACGCACAGATTCTCGAGTTTGTCTCTGGCATGGGACTCGGCGGCGGACAGGTAGATCGGGCACCGTCTTATGCGGAAAGGTTAGCCCCGCAACCAATTCCCGTCATGGTCTCAGAAGCCCCGCTGCCCCCCGTTGAATCCTGTGCACCAACTCTGGGCAAGCGCAGCCGCGAATTGCAAGCTTCTGCGTATCCCGCAAACGCGCCCGCTGTAGCCGCCGTTGCCTCTTCATCTTCGTCGGCACTCCGCGGCAAGATATCCGAATCTGCTCTCGATGAGATCACCGGCATGCAATTTCTCATGACGTACATTAGCACAGACCTCACCGCTAATGCGCGCGGCGAGCGTGACTTTGAGGGACTCAAGCGCAAAATACAAGAAATGGGCGAAGTGCCCAAGGCCGTGAGCGCCTGCCTCAACTCGTCCTTCAAGCAAAAGGTCAAGAACCTCGTCCAAGAGCGTCGTAAGCGTGCACAGCTTGACAGCTGGAAGCAACTCCGTGAGGCGCCCGACATTCGCGCACACTTGCGCATGCGCCTGCGAGACCCGGCCAAGTTTGACCCTGCATTTATTGAGACGCTCGCCAAGTACCTCGAGGAGCTCCTGCGCGATGACAAAAAGGCGCCTGGTGACCTTCTCGATTGGCCCGCTCTCACTCGCGAGGCTGTCATCAGCAAGGCGGTCTTCTTGCACCAGACGTTTTACCACAATCGCCTCTTTGACCTCTACCAGGACCTTGGCTTTCTCTTCGCTCTGGGGGAACTCCAACTCGCCATTCTCTCCCAGTGCAGCTGCGCGCACTGCATGGATGCCTGGAATCTCGCCCAGGTCGATCGCTCGAACCGCCAGGCGCTCAAGCTTCACTGGACGCGCGAGTCGGCGGGTCTTCTCGCTCGCTTGCTCAACCTCCACCTCGAGCTCGGTTCCGAAATGTTTCACCATGTTGCGCAGGTGGAGCCCAAGCTTCGTGACTGGGATCCCGAGCACATCCGCGTGCTCCTTAAAAGCCTCCACACCTCCACCAAGTGCGGCATTTGCAAGCTGAACAAGCGTGCAAAGCACCGCAGTGATCGTCGCAGGGTTGATGACGACTGCACCAGCAAATACCATTATCATGTCTATGTCGATGACGAGGACACGGACGAGTCCACGGACTTCGACGGCACTTCAGACGACGAAGACGACGTGGAAGAAAAGAGCGAACTCATCAACCTGCGCCACCACCACAACAAGAACGCGAAATCCAAGGTCGACAATGTCGTTGATGAGATTGAGGTTTCGTGCCGCGCCCTTGAGGCCATGCGCATCGCCAAGGCAGACTACAGTGAGCCGATCCCGGAGCTCTTTTCAGGAGCTACTTCTCCCTGGGAGCTTGCGCAAATGTACGAACTCGATTAATCATGATGGAAAGGCCAAGTCGACCTCGGACGACCCGTCCGTCCCCCTCCCCCCCCACCTCTGTGTTAAAAAATAAAATCATGCCTGTAGATTATAGCCCACGTTTTCCCTTTTAGATCTGGTTTCGAACGCCCCGACGCCTTTGCTGCGCATCGTCTCATTCAACCTTTGTACAGTACTCGATGCGATCACACAAAAGGAAATACAAAGAGTTGGAACACTGGGCAAGATGAACTGAAAGATGAAAGAACTCGTCTCTGCCTTTGTTGCCCCTGTGTTCCAGACTCTTTTTGAAGTCGTTTTGAAAACATGAATACAGCTTTCAGTTTGATGAGCAGCTCTCAGTTCTGACATGTTGTCAACACCGCTCTTTCACCATTCATCCAGCAAACGTGCGACTAGCAACGCCTCGCGGTCGAAAGAGATGCGCCAGGTTGTCCATGCACTTGCACTTTTCTCGAATAATGTACTGACGGAGAAAATCCGGAATCCGGGTGCCCTCGCTTTGGCGCAGGTCCATGCACCACACCAAAGTCACCTTGCACTTCATATCATCCACAAAGCCGTCCGTAGAGTTTGCTGCTTCAATCACAAATCCAGACGAGCGAAGCCTTCCCCGAACAGGCGTGCGCGGGCTCGGAGGGCACAAGCGCCATGCCACAGAGTGAAGCGCAATCGCGTACTCACGGAATTCCTGACTACAAAAGCGCATGACGCAAAAGTCGCGTGCTCGTGTTAGTTCCCGCGGCAAAACACCATTTGAATTCGCGCATACCTTTGAATCGATTGGACGAAATGGTTTAAGGCGCAAATGCAACATCGTGGTACTCGCATCCAGCTCCTCAATCTCTTGCATACTACCGACAATTTCGTCCCATGAACTCCACGAGCTCCACGTAGAAATTAATTTGTACACCGTCGCAGGAGGGACGTCCAGGATCACCTCGCACTTGATATGTAAATAGTCATCGCGTGCACTTTGCACGAAATGTTGCGTGTAGATTCCCAACTTGTACTTTTCCGTTTCCCCGCACGCGCGCCAAGCATCCGTGCTTCGCGCACGAGCAAAAAGCGCTCCAAGCGTTTCCTCCCGCATGCGTTCTGGATTCAAAGCCGCCAGCTGCGCAGCGCGCTCGCGCTCAGAGCGCCACCTCCGGTTTATAGCCCGCGAACCTCGAGCCCGCTGTCGAACAGAAGACGACGACTGGTCCTCCATGTCAACTCCATTGCGAATCGCCTCGCGCGTGTCCTGGCACCAATCGTGGAGCTTGCGCGCTCGCACACTTCGCAAACGTAGTGCAAGCTTAAGCAGTCCGCTGTCGTTCACAAACGCCTTGGCAGCCCCGCCCTCGGGGCCGACCTCGACAAACTCTAAATCTCGCGTTTTCTCGAGCACGCTTTCTGCTTCTGGAACGTCGAGATCGAGGACAACGCAGAGATCGACCAGCATCCACAACCGTCCATCCTGCAAATGTCTCACCTTTTGATCCATAAAGACTTGCTCAGAGGGCATTGCCAGGAATCTCTTGCTGCCTGTCGCGGAGCTCACGGAGCTTGCGCACGTAAGGGTGCGAACGAGCTCAGGCCTTCCTGATGGCCGTCGCTGATCTTTTTGGTGCTGATGATCGTGACGGTGCTGTTCCTGCTGAAGGTGTTGTTGTTTTTGCTGCTGCTGCTGCTGCTGCTGCTGCTGCTGCTGCTGCTGCTGCTGCTGCTGCTGCTGCTGCTGCTGCTGCAAAAGAAGATCATCGGACTCCTGCGAAGTCGATTGTCGCCGGAGCTTGAGACGCGCAACGAATCCTGCAACCTGACGAGAAGTTGTCCCAAGACCGACAAGTCTACGGCCCTTGCCATCAGTCGATTCCCCCAGCGAGAACCCGCCATTGCTTCCACGTCGAGCACCTTCTGCCGATGCGTCCTCTTCCTCCCATCGACTACGAGTCTTTTGAGCACGCAAGGCGCGTCGCGTTGACGCCTTGATTTTGGCATCAAATCGTTCTTGAACGCGCGGCGAGACGGCACAGCGGTGCTGCTCTTCTCCCATACCGCAAAGCATGCATGCAGTGCTGCTTTCCCCTGCTTTCTGCGTTGTCATATGTTGGCTTCTGCTGGCGGTGAGCAATCCTCGTGGGGGATTCGAAGACGCGTCATTCCGCGACCTCTCTTTCTCCGCATCGCCCGCGATCTCTTGGCTCGCTCGCACAAAGGGATGTCCTTGAAGCCCAGGCACCGCCTTCATGGTGTACGCCATTCGCTTCCTGGCGGCGAAGCTGGAAGCGATCTACATCCACACACCACTCGCTGCTTCCTGACGGCCAAGATGGAAGCGATCTGGGTCCATTCTCGTCGACAAAGTCTACACTTTACTAAAAAAAGAGAACCAGTCATAGAGAACTAGTTCTTCATAAGTTTTATAAAGCTTCAAGATATAACTAGTTTCCCAACTATGGAATCAATAGCATGGCGCGGAGAGGCCCCGGCGCGGACCCGAGAGCGGCCTCCAATTGATTGTTCGATCCAGTTCTTGCGGAGCGCCGCGGAGGCGAAGGACGCCGGGCGTGCGTAAAGCAAGCAAGCAAGCAAGCAAGCAGAAGCATGGACCCATTGGGTCAGCACGAAGCCAAGTTCTACAAAGGTTCGTAGACGCGCTTCTCGTTTGACCGCGGCACAGACGGGCGACGGGCCTCGCGCACGATGGCCAAGAAGAAGAAGGGCGGCAAGGCCAAGGCCAAGGGCGGCGATGCCAAGGCTGTCGAAAAGCGCGCAGTCGTTCCCATGGAACCACCTGGCTGGATCAAGGTGCAGCTCAAACTTGTCAACTGGACCTTTGACAACGAGACGATCTTCGTACGGCCGAACTCGGCCCTGCATTCGATTGCGCGTCGCGTAAAGGAAAAACACGGACACGTGAGCGACCTTGCTCTTTATAAAGGCCAGGTGACGCCCGCCAACCTTTTGGAGGACCTTAATCAAACCTTTGACGATCTTGGGCTCGAGGGTGCCCTTCGCAGAGAAGATGCAAAGGCTGTGTCCATATACTACGACTTTAAGCCTATTCTAGACAGCTCGCCATTGCTCCTCATCACGCCTCGGACATTCTGATTCGAGAGAACTGTAACAAACACAATATAGTAGTAGTGATAGCACGAGCATGAACCACTTACCTCTTTTATTTTTCATCCTGTCTTGGGTCGCTGTCATGCTTTTTTTTAAAGATGTTAAAACCTTCGCCTTGAGCGTTTTGGACTTTAAATTTGTTTGTGAACGTGGCGAGACTTGTCCAATGGAATACAGTTTCTTCTTCTCAATTTTTGTCTCTCAGCACTTTTTCAGAAAACATTTGTCTGCTGGTGCTTTGGGCATTTTTACACTGCGACTCGCGATTGTTTCGAGGAAGAAATAAAGGTCCATTACTTGCATGAAAAGAACACACGCAGAGGCAGTCAAGCAATCAAACTGGAAAGACAAGCAAATCACGATGGCATGTTTTGCACATCTCAACTGCACATCTCAACTGGTTTGGAACCCGACGCCAAACAAACAAACAAACAAACAAACAAACAAACAAACAAACAAACAAACAAACAAACAAACAAACAAACAAACAAACAAACAAACAAACAAACACTCACGGAAAAAAAATGCCGTTTCATGTTCAGTTTTGCATAACCTATCTGTAACGTTCAACCTAACTGCGACAGCGCGCAAGCGACCACGGACCGCACGCAGTTCCGATTGCTCGAGCACTCTGCGTGCGCAAGCATGGACGACCCCGGGGACACGGTGTCGGCCGCGACACCTGCAGCAATCGCCGAGGTAAGTGCAAAGCCCTGAACGCTCAGACATCTCTGGCGCCGGGCCTCGATGACCGCAGGCAAGACCTCGAAGCGCTGGCGCTTGCTTGCTAACCACGACGCACAACTTTGCTTCTTCGTTCGCCGCAGGTGATACGCTGCGCAGGCAACGACAACGATAACGACGATAGTACTGCCGTGAGCTTCACGCCGCAATGTCTCGAAGCATTGAAGACGATATTCACTTGGTTCGATGTGGACGGCGACGCAGCACTCGATTATGCTGAGGCAAACGCGATGTTTAAGAGTAGGTTATCATTCGCTGCCCACGCGCCATCTCTCGCTTCCCCCCCTCCCTGTGTCCAGAAAAACTAACCTTGTTTTGTTCTCGGATATCTCTTCATAGGCAGCAATGGGGACTCCATCTCAAAGGATAGCTTCCACGCTCTCGTCAAACTCGTGGACCACGATGTTCGGGGCAACCTCACCTTTGAAGGCTTCGTCAAGCTCTACAAACTCGACTACGAAGAGCAAGGCCAAGTCATGGGTGATCTTAACGTCTGGAATGATCTATCAAAGTTTGGCTTCGACACAAAACTCGTCCATAACGGCCAGTTTCCTCCTCGAGCGCAAAAACATCCCAACGCATTCGCCCTTCTTGGGAAGCCCGCTGCAAGCTCAGCGGCAAAAAACTCCAAAAAGGCAAAATCACCTGCAACCTCGGCGAAAGCAGCCAAATTGCCTCGCCACAAGCTTGACAAGAGCGCCAAACATTTCTCAACCAACGCGAAGCAAGAAAAGGACGCGCTTACTCTTATAAAAAAGGCCGTTCACACCGAGTCAGCGGTAAACTCCAATCACGAGCTCCCCGTGGCTTCAGAGGCGCCCATGCCTCCGTCCCAATCCGATGCCGCAAGCCCGGAGGTCATTGACATCACCGCAGTCGTTGACACAAGTCACACTGGGCCTATGCCGGTGCCAGCGCCTGCTCCATCTGGCCAGCCGGCCAACGCAACGAAACGAAAGTCTGCCTTTGACATCTTGGGAAGCAAACCTCAGAAACAGAAAAAACCTGCAAAGGCTCCGCAACTCCACAAGGCATACGAAGCACCATTACCGCCATCATCACCTCCGCCGACAACAGCGTCTTCGTCACGGAATACTCAGCGAGCCCCAAGCTGGCCGCGCAAAAATGCAAACACCCCCGTGGACCCCTTCTTCCAGCCACGTACAAGGCCTGTGGCCCGCGCTCACTCGGCTGGCAAGGATGGCGAGTCTCACCTGTCGCGCCCCTTTAAAAAGTGGAGATTACTGAGTTTTCCACCAGCCAGCTTGGCTCACGTTGGGTATCCCGGCAAAATTGATACCGTACACAGCAAAAACTCTGGGTTCTTGCGTCACACGCGTGCGTCGGTACGGGATTTCGTCACGGATGGTGAGGGCCTGGCTTGGTCTCTTGCCAAGGAAGAGACATCCGGAGCTGCGCGGCCTTTGCTAAAGTGCCCCCGGCAGGTCCGTGTCCATACCTTCTCTCTGCCAAGCGACGCAACACCCGATGATCTGATTGCCGAGCTCAAAGTGAGAGGCCTTGTGGCACACCTGGGCGACCTTCGTCTCGAAACCTTGCAGGAATTCGCGCAATTACGCTTGGGAAGTCAAGACGATAAGACATGGGAGAGCCTCTATCGGCCAGCCTACGCAAAAATTCTCTTTGAGAACACTGAGACCGCTCGAGGTTTGCGCGAGTGGCTGGAAACATGGGTCAAGGCCCTGCAACCTGGTGAGGACGCAAATCTCGATGGAGCCGCCGATAACAGCCGATCTAGCTGGCATTCTGGGTCGTTCTGGGACGGCAATTGGGATGATCTGGACGAGGATGCGCTCGATGGACCTGCCGTATCTTCCGCGCCAGTGCACGTTATTGTTGGCGGCACCGGCCTGGGCAAGTCGAACATTGCTCATTACCTGGCCGATCAATTAGAATTCCTAGTCACTGAGGTGCATGCCGGAACAGTTCGCTCGGCGGTGCAGCTCAAAGCGGCGATTGGCGAGGCGACTCAATCGTGCGCCATTAGCAAGTCGCGACGTCTCAACAAGGCGCTCATCCTCATTGATGAGGTCGACATTGTCTTCGAGGATGACAAGCAGTTTTACGCGGGGATCAAGGCTCTCGTAAACAATGCCAGATGCCCCATTCTCTTTACGTGCAATCGTGTCCCAACCGAGTTTTTGCGCATGTTCCCCGACAGAGTTATCGAGCACAGAATGGGCCCTGGTGCGCCGAGTTCAATTCTCGAGGCCTTGCGCTACACTTGCATCGTCCAGGGAATTGAAGTTTCTGATGCGCAGCTCCTCAAGCTCTTGGGCTTTTGCAAGGGTAAGTTTTCGCAGACTTTGCATCAGCTTCAATTCCGCTGCGCCATTCCTCTCCGCCATCGGCAACTCGCGCCGATTGGGTCGCCACAAAGGAGTACCTCGGGCGTGATTGATATCACGACGCCCAAGCGATCCTCCTCCTCTTCCATTGGACACGACGACGAAGTGGAAGAAGTTGAGACCCTTACAATTGTGGTCGAAACGAACCTCTTTCCTCAACCTCTTGGCTTGCGCGATGCGCGCGAAGCGGCACAAGATGATCAGTGGAACCTGGACACCGCCAGTCAAGTTTTGGAGAGCGCACTCCAAGCAGCATTGGCCTCACCATGCTCCAAGTCGCAGTGTAGATTTCATCTCGGCTCTGTGCCGGAAGATCCGGTTGTCGAAGGCCTTGAGCCGCCACTCGGCGCGCTTCGTGGCGGCACCGAAGTACACGTTTATGGAACGCACCTTGCACATCCTTGCGCATCTCATGTTACCGTGGACATTGACGGCTGCGAATGCGAGGTTTTAACCGTGTCCGAACATGTCATTGTGATGCGGACACCGCCGATGCGTACCTATAACGCTCTCGTGGACAATGCTTATTCCGGCAATCGTAGCTCGGAGGAGAGACCGACCCGAGAGCCTGGGGGTAGCGAGGAAGACATCTCCCCCTCATCAGACTCGGATTTCGAGGAGCCTCGTACGAGAAGACCTTCACGGCTTCGCAGAGGTCGAAAGAAGACGCACGTTCCCAAACGGCGGCGCGTGGTTGCTTCGCTGTCCGGCGCCACGCACGAAGTCGATGCGATTGAGGACTCGGACGATGACGACAATGACCCGCTAGGCGCAACGCAGACACAAAGTCCAGAGGATCTGGCAGCAGAGGCTCGCATGAAGGCACCACAGCAGCGTAAACTACGGCCCTTTGACAAGCTTGTACACAGCAGACTCTGGCCCGTCGATTTGCACGTGACGGTGCGTCTTCCCCAAATGATTCTTGCGACTTCGCGGGGGCGAGCAGAGCGCCAGAACAATGGACTTTTTGAGTACAGCCGCTTCGTTGACCCATCGCAAACACAGCTTTCTGGTCAGCCGAAGAAAAGCGATGCACAACCTGTCGTCCCGTCGCAAGAGGAGAAGCCAGACGCGAGCTTGGCTTGTGAATGGGATGGGACAATGGAAGAACTCTGCGCTCTCGCGGATTGGGGATCATGGTGCGACGTTTTACAAACGCCACCTGGCAATCCCGCAGCATTGCGAGGTTGGCCGGTGCAAGAAGACTTTCGCTATGAAGACGCTTCCTTCGACGACGATTTACGCAACGTAAATGCAGCGCAAGCCAATATGGTGGCCAACTTCGAGTGTGTCGGGGCGCGAGTGTTCTCGAAAAGCCGGCTGAGCGACGCAGGTGCTGCAAATCTGACTAATCGTGCTCTGACGCAGCGCCGCGTCAATTTTATGTACAGTGCTCGAGGCTGCGCAGAAGCTGCGCTGACGCCTTTCGGGCTTGGTGCTGCCCGTGGGCTCGGCCTGGCCAATACAAGACGTGTTCAGCACGCTGTACTTGACGAAGTAGGCTGCTTGACTCGCATCGCTTGGCTAGAAGAGGGACGCAAGGCAGTGGATACGAGTCGTCGCGGATTTCGACATTACATGGACAACCGAGGTCTCTCAGAAGCCAAAGGGCCAGCGCATGAGCATCTCGAAAACTTTTGGCTCTGGAACCGCGAGGAAAACTAATGGTTCGTAGACAACAAGCGGCAAAAACATGGTGTAGAGAGAGAGGGGGGAGGAAGAAAGTGAGAAGGAAAGAGAAGCGCTGCATCTTTCAAATCACGAACGTGAGTGTCATTCCCAAACAAGAAATACGTTAGAAGTCAGCAGTCGCTACTAAAAGTGTAGCCAAGGCACGGCAGAAAGCAATAAGGACCGGACCAAGGAGATTAGCGAGTTTTTGACAATCAGGAGAGAAGCTTTTCTTTACTTTCTTACTTTTTGTTTATGCCTGAAACCTATCACTTTCCAATCCTCGCACGCAAAGACTGGGCAAGAAACTTTGCCGTGTACCTGCAAGTTGGCCCCTGCCCATTACACAACGCCCTCACGCCAACCAACAAAGAAGGACCGCGAGGTGCAGCAGCGCAGTATAGCCAACAAGAAACACCCGACCTCGCGAACGCGTCAAAAAGGCGTTGCACACCGTGAGTGCGAGACGCTCGACTTGCGGAATAGTCTGGTACATGCGCTCGGATTCTTGCTGCTTGAAGGCCTTGAGCGGGTCAATATCCGACTCGTAGAGACCGCGATAGCGATGTTCAACGCCGCGACCGAGGCCTCCGACTTTGACGAGGCCTTGTGCATTGAAATGCGCGCCGCCCGATTTAGATGCCGCGCCTTCCTCGAGGTCCGCATTTTGGCCGGAGGGGAGACCACCGTCGGAAATGAGCGTGGACCTTTCGCTGACTTTGTAGTTTTGCAAGAAGCGAATGCGCTGGTAAAGCTGTACATTGTCCTCTTGCATTGAGCGCATGCGCTGCTCTCCGTCTTGAATCCTTCGTCGCTGCGTGTCCAGCTCTTCTTCATTGGCCTGAAGTTGGGCGCGAAGTCGATTGCGTTGCGCACAGACAGCTTGCAACATACTATTAAGCGCCTGCACCTGCTTTTGTGATTTTGGCGCGGGCATAGATTCAGACGCAGTCGCTGTCGAAGACATGGATGTCTGCGGGTCACCACCGGCAGTACCGGCAGCAGAAGGGTCATCCGCCATGGCCTGTACGGCGGACATTTCGCCAGAGCTCTGTGCAGTGGCCGATCCAAGGTCCATATCACTGAGATCGAGGACAGGTTTGACCGGCATCGTCGGCAACGACGACGTGCCGAGGGCAAGGTCGCTCTCGAGCTTGGCGGCGAGGTCGCGCTGATCCTTGAGAGCATCCCCGAGCCGCTGCTCGGTCTCCCTAAGCATGCGAATTTCAGCGCGCTGATCGTCGATTGTCATTCTGGCTGTCATGAGATCTTCTTTCAATTGTCGCGTCGATTTGACAAAAAAGGCCTCGAGACTGTCAGGCTGCTCCTCTGGCGCCGCGCCGCCGGCAAGGTCGTCCTCGCCATCATCCTGCACGTTGTACAATTCACGTTGGATCAAGGTCAACTTGCGGCGCAAGCGATCGTGGTCTTCGCGAGATACGGCAGCGCCAAGTTGCTCGCGAGCTTGCGAGAGCTGGTCCGATTTTGCCGCCAGCGCTTGAGTGAGCGAGTTGACCTCTTCTTGCTGCTGCGTCCGTAACTGGTCCGCTTCTTCGCGAGCGGCCGTAATTTCTGCAAGAAGACGACTCTGCTCATCTTGAGCAGCCTGGAGATCGCGCAAGAGTCTGGCATTCTCCTCTTTGAGTGAAAGGTGGCCAGCGCTGGCGGAAGCGTCGTCTGGGCCAGGGCTCTGGCGCTCACGTTCGCGGAGCGCGCCTAATTCCTGGAGCTGGCCCTCGAGAACCTGGACGCGACCGGTCTGGGTCTCGAGGTCGTTCTGCGCGAGCTCCAGCTGCATGCTGATGTTCGCGAGCTCTTCGTCAGCCTTGGCGCGTGCCTCGGCAAGTTGGTCCTGGTACTTTTGGTCGAGCTCCTGGGCAATCGTTTCGCGGCGTTCTGCCTCCTCGGCCCGAATGAGCTCGAGCTCTGCGGCAGCGGCGTCTGCGTCCTCGCTCGCATTCTTATTTGCTTTGCTCTGAAAGACTTTGGCGGCTTCGAGTTTCTTTTGGAGCTTGGCAATTTCCTGGTCCTTTTCGAAACAGGCCTGCTTGAGCTGCGATGTCTGCATCTCGGCGTCGAAGGAGATGTGCGAAGCCTCGGCGAGCGCGTAGCTTGGGTCTGGCGCTTCGCGAATGAGTCTGTACATGCTGAGAAAGCAATTCTCGGCGAATTTGGCCCGGGTCGTCAGCGAGTCGACCTCTTCCTGATACGATCGTAGCAGCTTGCGGACCGCCGTTTTCACTACACTGTTTTCGTCGGCTTTGCGCACATCCTCTCGCTTCTTGAACTCGCGCGTCTTGGTCGCGAGCTTGTTCCGCGAGCTTGTGCACGTTTCCCGGTACTCGGCGACCTTGCTGGCCTGGTCGTCGAGCGCCAGCTGCACGTTGCCCAGGTCTATGGCCTGCCAGGCCTCGAGCACCGACGTCGCGCTCGGGGTCTCGCTCATCTCCGCACTGCCCTCCATGCTTTTCAAATACAATCTGGTCTGATCCCTGATCTGGTCTGATCCAATCCAATTTAATCAGATCTGATTCGATCTGATCTGATCTGATCTGATCTGATCTGATCTAATCTACTCCGATGTAATCTGATCGTCGCCTTCGCCTCCGCCTTCGCTGCCACTGTCGCTGCTGTCGCAGCAGGTGTCGAGGTCCAGGACGATGTCCAAGGAGCCAGTTGACCTGCAGCTGCTCGTCGCCTCGCCGAGTGCGTGCGGGCGAGCGCGCGCGAGCAAGTAAAAAAGAGCGGCGCAGCGCCGCTCTCCCGCGGCAGCGCGTCTCCGTCCCCGCCCGGCGCCGCGCCGGCCCCCGCCCCGGACTGCCCGCGCACGAGCCGCGCGCGCTCGCGTTCTGCTGCCGCCGCGCCTTCGTGTGTCTCTCTCTCCCCGCGCAAGGCACCGCTGCGGAACGCCCGCGGAACCGGCTCGGTTTCGAAACGGCGCGCAGCGGCGGTTGCGGCGGCGGCGGTTTCGCCAGGATACGGACGACTGATCGACTACTTCGCGCGGCGCCGCAGACGGGGAAAGAAGGCAGAGCGGGCTCGAGTTGGGCTTCGAGCGCGCGGGCGGCTCGTTGCGCGCGGCGGGGACGGGCGGAGGGCGCGCGGGGAGGCAGGCAGGCAGGAAGGCGCGACGCCGCGCCGAGCGCCTGGAAGAGCGCGCGGAGGCGTCTCGGGCTGGCGGCGATTGGATTTGAATTGAAGGAAAAAAGAAAGAAGGCGAGCAGGCCGAGGACGAGCGCGCCGCGCGCCACGTTGAAAGAAGAGGACGAGGCCGGCGGGGAAGATGGCGGACGTGGAGGCGCAGCAGCAGCAGCAGAGCGGCGGCGGGATCTGCTCGTGGTAAGTTCTTTTCTTTTCTTTTCTTTTCTTGTGCGGGTCGAGGAGAGCCTGGAAAACCGTCGCGGGTGTCGTGGAGGAGAAGGAGAAGGAAGGAGAAGAACTGACAAGCAAGGGTGACGACGCCATCGCGCGGACCCGAACCATCTCTCCCTTTCGTGTTCCCCTCTTTGACGAGCACAGCATCACAAACACGAACTTCAAGGAGGCTTCAACGGTGTTGCGTTTGCTAAACCTGATCAATGCGGCGCTCATTATCTTTGCGGGCGTGTGGACCATGGTGGATCTTGGCAAGCTCGTGACTCTCAAGGTTGCGACCGTGGCCATCTCCATCTACCTTGCGTGCTTTGGCTGCGTTCTTTGCTGCTTCGAAATGCGCATCAGCATGTTGGAGAAGCCGGTCCGTAAGCGCTTCGGCTTCATGTACACGTACCTCGGCAGGACGCTCTTTCTCTTTTTCGTGGCAACATTCTTGATCGCGCGCCAGACCACGACAACCTATGTCATTGCTGCGCTCACGTTGGCCAACACGCTGATCAACTGCTACGTGACGGTCAAGCACGGCGAGTACTACGCAGACCCAACAGGCAAGTACACGACGGCAGAGGCGGCGACGGCCTCATATGTGGAGCAGAACCCGCAGCTCGCTCAGGCCGCCATTGGCCACACTGTGAACTACGCGCGGGAGAACCCTCAACTTGCGCAGGCCGGTCTCAATGCAGGCGCCCAATATGCGCAGAGCCACCCGGACCAGGCCCAGCGACTTGCTTCTACAGCTATGCACCAGTCAGGGTCCAACCCGTTCCAGGTGACCAACCAGTGAGGCAAGTCTATGCCTGCCTTATTGGGGAAATCGCGCACGATCGATGAAAGCCAGTCAGCCAACCAGTTCGCTTGCTCGCTTGCTCGCTTGCTCGCTTGCTAGCAAGGTGTCCCGGGATGCTTCGTTTTGGTGTGTGCGATCTTGGTGTGTAAGCTAAAGTCATTTGTTAGCGTATACCTTGATTGGTATAAAGCAAAGTCATTTGTTGGCGTGCAGACTGATGGGTTGTGACTCGCGCACAGCTCGTCTGTTTTGTGACCGTCGTGCGAGGCGACGCTTCTCTCCACCTCCCTCCCTCCTTCCCTCTTGCTCTCTCTGTCTGTCTCTCCGTCTCCCTCTCTTGGTCGTTTTTTTGCGGAGTCGAGCCAAAAGATAAAGGCCGACCGACCTACCGACCTTTCAGCGCAGTAGGCCTAGGCCTGGTAACGCAAAAGATCTCAAAGATGTTTATCCGCTCACCGCCTGCATCGAATCATAATGTCACTGGACGCCTGTACCGCTGTGCCAGCCTGTGCTACCAGCAGCTGCAGCAGCTGCCAGCCAATTCAAGTTGGTTAATGCGAGGACATTCGGCGCCGGAACGGCCTGACTGTGACTGTGCTCCGCCCCGACCACACCCGTTGTCCTTCTCCTGGCCACCCACGTCGCGGCGGTGTCGCCTTACATGTTGCTATACTTGCAAGACGCAATTTGTCTCCCCACTCCAGCACTCGCTTGCACGTCGGAGCGATGAATCCGACCGGGACCGACGTTGTACTACATCGGCGTTGCCTTGCGTTACGTTGCGCATGCTTCGCGAGGCCAGGAATCTGACAGCAAGATGGCTGGCCGACCACCCACCTGGCCCAGGGGCCTTTTTGCGTGCGGGCAGTGGCGGGCCAAAAGGTTCCTGGCAGTGGCGCGAGCGGAGCTGAGAGAGCAGCGCAGAGCAGAGCAGAGCAGGCGAAACGACACCTCCCGATGGTTCCAACGGGGCTAGAAATGCGTACAAAAGGTTCGCAGCTAGCCGCCTCGGGCGTCTTCCCGGGCCAGGGCAGTGCACCGTCTCCCCCACCTCTCCTCACCTCGCGCCATCGCTGATCGCCATCGTGTGTCGGCGTTCAACTCGAAGACGGGTCGGCAACCCGGCTGCACGGCATCTTGTGCAAGCTAAGCTCGGCCCGGCCTGCCCTGTCTCGATCTTCGCTCGTTCGCTCGTCCGTTTGCTCGTTCGTTTGTCTCTTCGCGGGTCTTTCATCTAGTCATCGTCGGAGCCCATGCCCTGAGCGCGCACGAGCCAGCTCCAGCTCGCGCGGCCCAAGGCCGGGCGCGGCGCCGCAGCAACGAACCGGCGCTGGGCCATCCGCCCGCTCGCGGCGGAGCGGCTGCGATCTGCGCGGTGGCGATTCTCGCCCACGCTCTCGGGGTTGGTTGATTCTCGAGCCGCCGAGGAGAGAGAGAGATCGAGAGGAGATGAGAGCGCAGCGGGGGACACGCGCTGGGTGTCTTTGGCCGCCCTGCGTCCCAGTGGCGTCCAGAAATCGTCCCAGCGGTCTTGGCGCCAAGGCGCTGGTCCCGCAGATCTCCAGCCTCGCACAGAGGTGCGATTGGCCGAGGCGAGGTCCGCGCGTTGGCCGTCGCCGCGCGCGAGAGAGAGAGAGCCCCCGCCTCCCTGGTTCGGGGGTGGGGGCCTTGCCTCCCCGCGACTGCGACTTTGCGCACTCGCCTCACAAGTCAGTCGTTGTTGTCCTCTGGACGGTAGAGAGCAAGTGAGCCGCCCGGCGAGGTCGGGCCAAGGTGTGGTGGCCAGACAGACTCCTTGACGTGGCACGTTGAGATTCTGGCGGCGCCGCAACCGAAAGGGGAGAGGATACGCGGACCCTGCGGGCCGGGGCCTGGAGCAGATCTGCATCGACCTTCGGGTGCTGTTGCCTGCCTGGCGATCTGCGCTCCCGCTCGCCTGGCTGTCTGAAGTGAGTGCCTTTGCCAAGCCACCATTGCAGCAGCGTTTGTACGACGGAGCCAACGCGCAAACCAAAGCAAAGCAGAGCAAACCAGAGCCATGAAGTCTTGCGGGCCCAGCGCGAAGGAATCTGCCCGAACGCTCGATACTAAGCACGAGGAGCAGCGCATCAAGAGCGAAATGGACGACGCAAGTAGCAGTGAAGGCGGGAGTGACAGCGGGAGCGACATTAGCAACGAGGGCGGGAGCGACAGCAGCAAAGGGCGCTTCTCCGATATTGAAAAGGCGATTCTTTTTGACATCATTCGCCAGGACGGACGCATATTGCACGAATTTTTGCACCAGACCAAGGCCCGGACGCACGGACGTAAAGGCTGGATGCACGAGATCGGTGACCGCTTCAATCAGCGGGCGCCCAACAAGCGACGTCTCGACGCCGTGCGCCACCATTTGCTTCTTCGCAAGTCGTCCAGCGGGCTTCAAGACGAATTTTCGCAAGTGCATCACCTTTTAAACCATGCCGTGTACTGCGGAAGACGCGACACTTGTACCAAATGTCTTCTCTTGGATCGCTATCGCGTTCAGCAGGGCCTGGCGCGGTGCGGCCTTCCCAAGTGCATTGCATGCGATGAGTCGCTCCCGCACGTCAATGACGTGTACGATGCCGAGGCCCTGCGTCTTCAGATTTCGACGCGGCTCGCCGCCCGTCGCGACTCTCCGCGTGCATTGCATGAGCCAAAGCAGCAGTCTCAGCCACAGCAATACCATCAGCAGCCCCACGTCTCGCCAACGCAAACGCCGAGGACGCGACATCTTTTTGGTCTCCCTTCGACCTCGCTGCCATTTTCGCAGGCTGACCAGTCTTTTGCAATGCCCGGCATGGTCGTCGAAAGCGAGAAGCAGTATCAACACCAGCAGCCGCCGTCTCATTTCTCAGGTATCCCGCGCCCCCTTTTTGCCGCCACGCCAGGCGTGTCAGCGCAACACCGTGAGGACAACATGGGTTTCGTCTTGGGTCTCCATCCAACACACTCGCTTCTCTTGTTGCAGCAAATGAGTCTTGCAAAGCAAGGTCCGCCGCCCATGCTCGCAACACCAGCTTCCGTGCCCAGCATCCCGAAGCGCCCTGCCAAGCGATCCGCGGACTTAATCTCGGCCTCGCCAGGCCCAGCAACTCTTAGCAAGTCCGCCGAATTGCCTCTGTCCCTGCGTCTTGCGCTTCTCCAGCAGTCAAATTCCATCGAGGGGTCTTTGCCGGCTTCGAAGTGAACGCCGACCTCCACTTTCGAGGACCATTGTTCTCAGGCTGCACCGCTGCGCAAGCGCGCTTGTCTCGAGAAATTCTGCGTCCCTGGACCTGCCACAACGCTTGAGGCCCTCGCCCGCCAGCTCAGCCGGCCTCTTACCACGACGTTGTAAAGCAGACCAAAGTAAAAGTACAAGCGACATTGGCATCAGCACCAGCAGCGCTCTTCATTTCGTCTGTCGCTTCCCTCGGCCCCAACATTTCTTCATTTCTCTTGATTTCTCGTGCTCTGCACCGCCTTCCGCAGAGCTATTCTAAAAGTATACATACACAAGTAAAAGAATGTACACGTCTACCCATGAGCCTTCGCCTTCTCTCCGCGCGCAATGCAAATCATTCTTGTCTCAAGCGCAGTCAAGAGTCGATCTTGGCTCCCTGCAGCCCAAGAGTCCCGTGCCACGCGCGTCGCGCCGCGACCCGCCCCGAGTCGCCTCTCGACCCGGTGCACACCGGGGTCCCCGGGGACCCGCGGTTTCATCGTTTCGGCCCCGAGCGAGCGCCTCTTCGGGCCCAAGATGAGGCGCCGTCGAGTCTCGCGCGCTGCGTCTGAAGAGGCAGCCAGCCAGCCCCAGCCAGACAGAACTTTGCCGGAGAGGAGACCGGCAGCCTCGGCGTCGTGGACGCGAGGCCCTGGCGCTCCGACGCGGCGCAAGGGCGGCCTGGCTGTCCGGTGAAAAGTGTCTGCGAGCTGGACCCTTCTCAACGGGAGGGAGCGTGCGAGCAAGCAGAGCCTGCGAGACCAAAGCAAGGAAAGCAAAGCGAAACCAGAGCAAGGCTAAGCTAGGAAGGCCTGGGCCATTCAGGCCGGAGGAGCGCACGCGACCCCGCGCACGAGCCCTCTTTCGCGCTGGAGAGGCGTGGGCGAGAAGAGCTGGCGAAGCAGAGTCGGAACACTGACGAGGGCGCCGAGAAGAAAACGCGCGCAAAGCAAGCAAGCAAGCAAGCAAGCAAGCAAGCAAGCAAGCAAGCAAGCAAGCATGGACAAGTATGAGATCGTACGGCCCATTGGCAAGGGCTCGTTCGGCAAGGTTTATCTCGTGAAACACAAGATGGAACGCAAGCAATATTGCATGAAGACAATTCGGCTCGACGGCGTGGCACAGAACGAACGACAAGCTTGTGAAATGGAAGTCAAGCTGCTCGAAAGCATGCAGCATCCGAATATTGTTGGCTTCAAAGAGTCTTTCAAAGGCCGTTCGGGTCGCATGCTCTGCATTGTCATGACGTATTGCGACGGCGGCGACCTGGCCGGACGGCTGCAGCAGGCCGCAGGCAAACGGCGCTTCAAGGAGTCGCAGATTCTCCACTGGTTTGTCCAACTCGCTCTGGGACTTCACTTTATGCACGAAATGAATGATAAGTGCGTGCTGCATCGTGATCTCAAGACCCAAAACATCTTTCTGCTGGGCAACGGCAGACTTGTGATTGGAGATTTAGGTATCTCAAAGGTGCTCGACGGTACTACAGACTTTACCAAGACGACGATTGGAACGCCGTACTACATGTCGCCCGAGGTGTTCAAGTCTCGTCCGTACAATCACAAATCGGACGTGTGGGCGCTCGGCTGCGTTCTGTACGAGATGGCGACCTTGCGCCATGCATTCAACGCCAAGTCGCTCAATGGCCTCATGGGCAAGGTGGTTAAGGGTCGCTACGAGCCACTTCCAAGCGTCTTTTCGCGCAATCTTCGCGGCCTCGTCGATCGTATGTTGGCACTGGACCCCGCAGCACGCCCTTCGCTCCCTGAGGTGCTCTCTCTACCCTTTGTGAAGCGTCACGTCTATCTTTTCTTGCACGAGATTGCCGAGCGACCTGCGGCCCAAATTGGAGATGGGACCATGGTGCTGCGCAAGGCTGCCATGGGCGTTGGATGTGCAGTTCCTGCCCTTGGGTCCGCTGCGGAGGGTATGGCTGTTTTACAGACCCAAAATCTCAAGCGTCAGCTCGAACGACTCGGCATGGAGGATCTCGTCCAGCAAGCTTTTGCTGGTGTCAGATTACCAATAAGTCCGCAACAACCGGTACAGCGCGGAGGAGGAGGAGGAGAAGGCGAAAGGAGTGGAGCATTGTCCGATCGGAAGAGTAACCGTACGCCAGACGAGAACAACACCCGTCGGAGCAACCGTGGTCATGGGTCTGCGGACCCACAGCGAGCCGAAATACGACGCGCGACGCGCGATCAGCGTAGTGCTCTGATCTTTGAGCGAGAGCGGAAGCGAGCCGTCGAGGTTGCGCTCGATAAGCTTCGCAAAGAGCGTCTCGCGCGTGTGGACGAACGTCGACGACGATTGCAGCGTCAAAAGGACCGCGAGGACCGTGTTCGCCGTCGCCAGGAGGAGCTCCGTCTCAAGGAGGAAGCACGTCGGCAAGAGCTTATTCGCAAGCAGCGTCGAGCCGATGAGCGTGTACGAGCCCAGGCTTCGGAACGACACAAGGAGGCTGCTTTGCATCGTCTGCGCCAGCAGAACCCACGACTTGTGGCGCAGCGCAAGGCACGGCAATTTGAGCGCCACTTTCACGAACATCAGACCCCGAGCAAGCGAGCTGTCTCGCCGCCTCCGCCGCCACCTCCCCCGGTACCTCCGCCCTCATCTGGACAGGCAATGCATATTGTCGGTCGGGGCGGGAACTCCGAGAGAGCGTCTCGCAAAGGTGGTGCAGATGGCTCGCAGGCTTTCGAAAACCCGCGTGAAGCTGCAATGGCACGGCGCCGTGAGCGACGTCTTTCAACGGAGCGAGAACAAAAAGAGGCTTTGCGATATGCCGCTATGGAACGCATGCGTGAGCTTCAGCGTGCTAGCGAGCAACACAAGCAGCAATTTCTCGCGTCGCCAGCACCGGACACGAGGGAAAATCAGTACACGTATGCAAGCGAGGACGAAAGCCATAGCGACGAGGGGGGCAACTCGTACGAGTACATTGTGAGCGAGTCTGACTCTGAAGAGAGCGAAATCGAGCAGGAGATGGAGGCTGCAGACTCGGACGACGACGATCTCGACAATAAGGAAATCGAATTACGTCAAGAGCTTGAGGCGGCTACAATTCGCTGCTCGAGCATCAAGAAGACGCTCGACAATTTTCGTGCCAAGCTTGGAAAGGTTTCTGCGGAAGGGGTGCTTCACGAGAATGACGACGACAACGACGACGTCGACGACGACGACGATGATGATGATGATGATGATGATGATGATGATGATGATGATGATGATGGCGAAGAGAACGAGGACGAGGATGAGGACGTTTCAAGTGACGAGTTTGCTAGGGGTGCTGCAAAAAGCAAACAGCAAGCAAAGGGGCCGCTCGATGCTCAGGGGGTGGCACGCACACGAAAGTTGACCGTACAACCTCTCTGGCAAAAGGAAGAGGCGGTTGAAGCTGCTAGCGCTTTGCCGAAACAGCCCTCAAGTGTGACGTACGGCGAGTTTGAATTCTCCGATAGCGACTCGGATGACAGCAGCGATGACGGACTCTTTAGTCCTGTAGATGTGGACAAGAATGATGCAGGCGGCAGCAACATTGCAGGCCGGGCTGCGGGCGGGCTCAAGCTCCGTGTACAGAACTTGCGCGAGGAGTGCATTCGCGCGCTAGGGCAGCGACGCTTTGACAAGGTTTACGCGATTCTCAAGGCTCATCTAGAGACGAAGCTGCATCACCCGGATCATAATCTGGTGCAGAGCGAACGCAATGTTCAAGAAAAGGTGAGCACTCTCCTTGCGGGCGATGGCAAGCTCGTCTACTGGAGCAAGATCGACAATCTCATATTCATGCAAGAGGCCTTGTAAATAAGCTAATCCTGGTAGAGTATCTTTTCCAAAGATTCCCCGCAAGGAGGCGGTGCCAACATCTCGTTCTGCTTGATCTTGCAAAGACTAGGCCCTTTTGTCCTTGCTCGTAAAAGTATGGGAGGGCACGAAATGTCTTCATCATCTGTTATCCCATTTGGGATCCATCCCATCTCAGTTCATCCCATTCCACTCCATTCCATTCCCATCCCAGCATTTCCTCCTCCGCCCCACTCTCTGTCAGCTCGCAAGAAAGCTCGATCGCGGCGCGCCACCGATAATCCGCGCCGGGGCGACGCTGCAGTACGGCGTCCGGACGGTCTCGATCATATCATGCCCCCCTTGCCTTCCCCCAAAAGAGACAAAAACGATCGCGAGCCTCGGCGTCGCGGTGTGGTGCAGATCTCGAAAGCGCGGCGGACCGTTATAGCGGCCGCGCGGGGCGGAGATGAGCATGCTGGGCGCGCTGCAGAAGGCGGTGCGCGAGGAGGTGGCGGGCAGCCTCGAGCCGGGCCCGCGCGTGACGCAGGCGGATGCCGCGCGCGCGGCCGGCGAGGTGCTGCAGGCGCTCGCGGGCGCCGGCGAGGAGCTCGTGAGCGCCGGCGAGGAGAAGGGCGGCGGCGCGGCGCGCAAGGACGTGCTCGCGCGCGTGTGCGAGGAGGGCCGCCTCTCGCACGTGGCCCGCGTGGGCCACAGCAAGAGCAGGAGAGGAACGCTCGTCGTGAGCCCGACGGCGGCGCAGAACCTCTCGGTCAAGGAGGTCGAGCTCTTGGTCCCCGACGATGAGGCCTCGGCGCTGGCGTCGAGCAAGGCGAGCCTTCGCAACCGACACAAGATCCTTCGCTCGACGGCGGGACAAGTATGGAAGCTCAAGAGCAACTGGATCAAGATGTGGAAAAAGCAACACTTGAGCGTGGACGCCAACGGCCTCGTCTACGCCAAGCAGGCCAATGGGCAGTCGCAGACCCACATTCCGCTCGACAAAATCGTGACGGTGGCGTTGGCACGGCCGGCAGACGTCGGCCCCAAGGTCCGCCTTCGACCCGAAAGCTTTTTGGTGGAGACGCGTGGTGGACGAACCTATGTATTTGCAAGTGACGCGTTGTCTTCGGGGGGACAAGAGGGTGTGGGTGGGGATGCCTCGGATGGCGTGCGCGGCGCCGGAGGTCTGGGCGGCGCATATTCGCAAAATCCGTACTCGCAAGGCTATGCGCGTGGCGACGGCGGTGACCGAGGCGCGTGGGGCTCGCAGGCCGGGGAACAGACCTCGGTTTCAGGCCCTATGTGGTGCAAGATCATTGCGTCGCACGTGCTCCTGCATGCCGTTCAGCACGGCATGAGTCAGGAACGGATCGCTCATTTTTGTGATTTGGGCGCAGACCTGAATTGCGCGTGGGCCGATGGACGGCAATACCCTCCTCTGGCATTGGCTATGCAAAGTGGCAACGTCGAGGTGGCCAAGTATCTTTTGCGGAGGGGAGCAGATCCGAGCTGCCTGTTGCGTTGGTCGTTTCTGATGATGGACAGGATTGCTCGTCCGGTGGATCTTTTGAACATGCTCATCGAGACGAAGAAGGATCTGAATGTTTGCAGCGACGATCCGCACGGGTGGACATTGTTGCACTATTTAGCATATGAGGGCGACCTGGAGTCTGTGCAACGGCTTATCGCGCGAGTGGATGTGCCAACAATCCGCGCCGTCAATACGCTGGGTGACTGCTCTCTCATGTTGGCTCTTAAGAAGCATGGCGCGAAACCTGGGGAAGTGATTGAGAACCTGTGTCTGGCGCTTGCGCGCAACAGCGATGTGACACGACATGATAAGTGGAACGACACGGTACTGCACGTGGCTATCAAACAAGGCCACCTTGCGCTTGCGCGCAAAGCGATTGGTATGGGCGCCAAGATCGAGCAGCGCGATTCGGAGGGCAACACTGCGCTTCACGTTGCAGTGAAGACGCGCAGCTTTGCGCTTGCGCGGTGGATGGTGGAGCGTCTGGCAAGCCAAGAGGTTCAACGCAAGGAGGTTCTTGACTTGCGCGATGAGCGCAAGGGCGATACAGTGCTGGCTCTGGCTTTGAAACTGGGCGAGCAAGACCTTGCGCTGTTCTTTTTGCGGCAGGGAGCAAGTCCGGCGATTCGCTCGAGCAGCTGGGACTTGACGCCCGACTGTGCAAGCGATTCACCGCTTCATATTGCCATTAAGATGGAAATGCGCGAGCTGGCGGAAGCCATGACGGCCGAGGGCAGCCCCTGGGGCCAGCAGTTATTGCGAGAAGTGGATACTCGCGGCGTGCCTGCTGTGGTGCTGGCGTTGCGGCGCTCGATGCTGCGTCTAGCATTGCAGATGATTCGTGTATCGCGCGGGGATGCTGTCGTTTTGGACGCGGTGACGCGAAAAGAGGGTGACTCGTCATTGCATGTGGCCCTGGAGCGCGGCTTGTTCTTGCTTGCATGCGCCCTTGTTGATGCAGGTGCTTCGGTGAATGTGCAGAATCGCAAAGGTCACACGGCGTTGCATTTGTGCGTTGACCGTTTAGCAATGCTAGGACCGGTGTCGGCACGCTGCGAGCGTATGGTGCTGCTCCTGATGCGTGGGCTCTTGGACCGCGGCGCCGACGCAGCGCTACGGTCTGGTTCACTCGAGTACACGAGTCTGCACAGCGCCGTGGTCGGTGGCCAGCGGGAAGCGGTGGCACTCTTGCTGGAGCGCCAGTCTGCGTTGGCGGACATGTGTGACAAGGATGGAAACTCTGGGTTGGCGCTGGCCGTGCTTCGTGGCGAGCCGGCGCTGGTCCAGTTGCTGCTGGACTATGGTGCCGACGTTGATGTCGTGAGCAAGGCGAGTCTCTCGACGCTGCATCTTGCTTTGCAAGCGGCCCCGCAGGATGAAGCGCGCACGGCGGAGTTGTGCGGGCTTTTGCTGCGCCATGGCGCGTACCCCGGGATTTGGGATCGCTCGGGACGTTGTCCTGTGCACCACATGGCGGCTCGGAACCTTGGGCTCGTGGTGGAGGCAATGGCCGCGCACTGCAAAGTTGCGGGCCACTTGGACTTGCGCACGGAGACGGGCGAGACTGCGGCAATGCTCGCTGTAACGCACGGGGCGTTGGACGCCTTGAATGTCTTGCTGGCACATGGCATCGATTTGGACGCGAAGATTCCCGCAACGCGGCGCGGCATCTTTCACATTGCTGGCGATTTATGCGTGTCGCGCTCGGAGCCATTCTGGTCGTCGGGGATCCCGCAACGTTTGCTCGAGCTCAAGCACGTGGCCAAGGTATATGACCGAGACGTGGCGGGCACATCTGTGGTCGGTGCCAAGAGTTTTATTCGGCGCTGTTTGACGTCAGACGGCCCGGTGAGTCCTCGTGCGTCTACGGAGGACGAGCCTCTGGTGATTGCTGATCCTGCTCAGAGTGTGAGTGGGCTTGGCGTGGCGTCAGCAGTTGGTGTGGATGCCGATGCGCTGATCTCGCCAGCGTCCGCATCTTCAAGTTCGTCTTCGTCTTCGTCGTCCTCCTCGGCGTCGTCACTTCTTTCAAACGAGGAGGACACTCGAGGTGTGGCGCATGGACGCAGGTCAACCAAGGTGATTTCGCCGCTGCGAGACGTTGGCGGTGGTGGACTCAGAGCAGCAGGAGCGGTAGCAGGAGGCGCCGCCGCTGTCGGAAGCGAGGGCCGCAAAGGTCAGGGCCTGACGCGTGGGGACTCGGACGGGATGAGCAGCGGGAGCGATACGGAGGGCGGGAATGTGGCGCACGAGCTCTTGCCCTTGTCGCCGGACTTGGGGGCCGCTGGGGGGTTGCAGGCGGTGCAGCCCGCGCAGCCGCCGGCGCCTGTGCTTGTCCCAAAACGCACGGGCCAGCTGACCCCGACGAGGGAGGGCTCACGCGCCGCGCCGGTGACGGGGACTTCTGCGCCAGGGACGCCAGTGTTGAAGATGGGATCTTTAACGTCGGCGTCAACGGATGTGCATGGGACAAGTCTGAGTGGGATGTCGGACTCGCTGCGGCCCTCGACGCCGGCGGTGCCTGCGTTGTCGTCTTCTGCGCCAGCGTCGCCGAAAGAGAGCAGTCTGCTGCTGATGGAGTCCGAGTCGAAAGACGAGTCGTCTAAGCCGGAAGAAGAGAGCGGCAACGGCCTGTCAAGCGAGGAGATGAAGAAAAAGAAGCGGCCCCGGCGGAATAGCCTGTACGATCCGGAGCTCAAGGATCTCTATCTGAGCTTGCCGCCGCTGCAACGCGTGGAGATCGTGGAGGTGATCAAGCTAGAAGGCAAGCTGGTGGCGCAGCAGTGGCTTATGACGCCACAGGGCCAGGCGCGTCTGAACGAGGATGCGGAGCAGCTCATGGCCTCGAATCCGAGTCTGGCGCCCGTGCAGGCGCAGCAGCAGGCGCGACAGCGTTTCGTGGAATCGCACCTGACGTCGTGGTTCGCCGAGCTGGAGATTCTGCACGCCGCGGCGTCTCCGGCGTCGCCTGCGTCGCCGGGTTCGCCCCCGCTCTCAAGCTGAGAGACACCTTGCTTGACCTGGCTGCTGCTGCGGATGTGGCCTGGCCTGACCCACGCTGCTGGGCGGGCATCCACTATATTCCTTGTTGGTTGACCGAGTGGCGAGCGAGCGATCAAGGGAGCGAGTGAGTACAACTCCTGCAGCCAGCAGCACAGCACGGCACAGCACGCAAGGCATGGCTGGCCGTAGTGGCCGCCCCTGGCCGCTGTTCTCGCGCCCCATCCAAAGTCACCATTGGTGGCCAGCAAGAAAGAGAGACAGACGAGAGAGAAGCGAGGGACGTGGCCTCGCTCTCTCGCCTTCTCTTCTGGCTGCTCGTCGGCTGCCCGCGTCCGGGCCGGCCCTCCCCGAGGCCATAGCACGAGAGAGCCACCACTGCAGGAATGAACTAGCCTACGAAGTCATACGTTGAATGTAAATGCATAGACCCTACAACTACCACTTTCGTCCCGTCTAAATGATACTGCGCTTGTATTTCTTTGCGCTCGTGACAGTAGCCAATGTAGCTTGCGGCGGCCCGCCAGGCGCGACGCTTGCACGGATTTGATCCCGTGCTCGTCGCCCTGAACCCGCCGCTCCGTGCAGCCCAGCTGCCAGGCTGCATGCAGCAGCGACCGAGAGACGCGCGCAGCACGCAGCCGGAGAACGGAGCGGAGAGGGAGAGGGGAAGAGAGAGGGAGAGGCGCCCACACGGGCGAGGAGGCGGCGCGGCAGCTGCTTCGAGAGGCGCTTCATGCGGGACGCTGCGGTGAGTAAGGGAAAAGCCACGGCTGCTTCGAGAGGCGTTTATTGAGGGGCGCTGCGGCGAGTAGGGTCACAGGGGGGGGCGCGGCTGCTTCGAGGGACGCTTTGTGCGGGAGCGCTGCGGTAAGGAAAGGCGGCGCGGCTGCTTCGAGAGGCGTTTCGTGCGGACCTCGCCACTGCCACAGTCACCGGGAGCGGCGTCGGGGCCGCGGCGACATCGCGACGGGCGGGCGGGAGGGAGGAAGGGAGGGAGAGAGAGAAGAGGGGGAGAGGGGAAGAAAGCATGGGCGGCGAGGAGGACTTCGCAGCCTTTCGCCGCTTTCTTTTTCTGCCTGGCAGCAGCTGCTGGCTGCAGCTGCCACTGGCTTGGTGGCTGTTGTGGCTGAAGCTGTTTGCCAACAACGCAGCCCTGCCACCACTGCTGTTGGCATCAGTGAAAGGGGAGGAGGAGGAGGGCGGGCGGTATGAATAGATGGTTGGATGTCCGGATGGATGGACGGATCGGATGGGCGAGGCGCAGGAGCAGCAGCAGCCAGCTGCAGCAGAGAGGGCGGGGGGAAGAAAGGGAGAGAGAGAGTGCGCCAAAGGGGGGTCAGGCGGGCAAATTGAGGGCCCACACTGCGGCTGTGGAGAGGGCGTCTCTGGGCCGGAGCTTGCTGTGCGGACGTGACGGTGGCGTCTCCACTGACATCGGAGGCTCGCTGCGGGGCACCGAGGCCGGCGCGGCAGGAGAGCGCCGAGAAAGAGCGCGGAGGGAGCAGTGTGGCGAGCGACGGCGACCGAGCGACCGCGCGATCGATCGGTCGATCGATCAATCGATCGATCATCCATCGATCGATTATCCATCGACCACCGACCGAGCGCGCGAGCGATGAGCCGCCAGGCCAACCAACCTCCAATGGCCAGAGAGCGCGAGAGGCCGCGGGCTGTGGCTGTGGCCGGCCGGATGCACAGCTGCGGGCGGGCGAGGCGGAGCCGCACTGCCTGGTAGCAGCAACGCGCACGCCGCGGCGCAAAGATTTCGCCTCTGCGCATGCACAGCGCACGGCCGGTTGCTTGCTTGTAGAGCCGGGGCGGAGACCTGCCCTGGGCCCAGTCGCAGGCTAGGCGGCGGGAGGGTCTGGCCATGTTGGCGCGAGGGTCCGGCCGCCTCGGCTCTGCGGGCCTCGGCCTGTTTCGGACGCGCGGCGACGGCCGGCGGGGCGCGGTGCGTCGCGTCGCGGCTCTGCGGGGCGAGGCGGGGCGAGGCGCGGCTCTACGGGGCGGGGCGAGGCGAGCGGCGAGGCGTGCTGCGGCCCAAGGCTGGCTGGCTGGCCGGCTGGCACAGGCCGCGCGGGCCAGCAGGAGGTAGGCAGCTGGGGGCGCTGAGGGGCCCGCCGAAGCCAAGCTAGCTGCAGCCGCGTTTCCCGCCCAACGAGGCAACAGCACGCCTCGCTTGGCTTCGCGACGCTCTTCGAAGGCTGGCAGGCCCGACGTTTGTCTGCGTGTCCGTCTGTCTGTGTGTCTGTCTGCCTGTCTGCCTGTCTTTGTGTGTGTGTGTCTGTCTGTAAGATTGGCTGGCTGTAAGATTGGCTGGCGGCTGTACGTCTTGCTTGCTCCTTTGGAATCCCTCCCTCGCTGCGTTTGCTTGTGCGCTTGCTTGTCCCTCTCTACCTCCTCGCGGCAGCGGCTGCGTCTCCTGCGCCGGCCACGCATGCTGTGCTGGCCGCGCGCCAGCCTCACCAGTCTGGCAGTGCCAGGCGATCGATCGACCGCCCAACCGATCGGAGGCGGTGACGCAACGTGCCTGCCACGGCTGCTGCCGCCTGCCTGCCTGTGGCCACAGCAGCTCAGCGGCGGACGCCGTGACTGGCATGGCAGGGACGGAGCGAGGCGGGAGAGGGAGGCAGGCAGGCGCGACACTGCGCTGCGCCGCCGCGAGGGGCGCGGCGCGGGTCCGCGTCGGCGCGGAAGCAGGCGGGCTCCGGGGGAGGCTCGGGGCAAACGAGGGCGAAGGCGCAGAAGGCGGCAGAAGGCGGCAGAAGGCGCTCGAAAGGCGCTCGAAAGTTGCTCGAAAGTTGCTCGAAAGAGCAGGGGGCTGCGGGGCCGGAGACGGCTTGCGGGCGCATTTCGCCGGAGCTAGCTTTGCTTTGCCAACAATCCCGCCTCCCAGATCGCCCTCGGGGGCGCGTAGAACCCGACGAAATTGCTCCTCACAGCCGCGACGGCATCGGCGCCCTCACATAGTTTCGTCCACAGCTCAAAGGTTTGAAGGCACTTTCCTCTCATAGATTCTTGGAGTTTCTGCGTCTTAAGATCAGCTGTGGGGGACCTTAAGGGGCTAACCTGACCTCGAAATCCTCCGCCTCCCCTCTGAGCTTTCCACGGGCCCAGTCCCGCAGCCCGCGGTGACGGCTTCGCTAGCTTCATATCAAATAGGCAGGCGAAGGCAAGCACGAAACGCGCCGTGGGCCACACTTGCCCTCTACGCGCTGCGCCTGCTTCGCGCGCACGCGCACGCTGGAGGCGGCGGCGACTGCGGGGCAGAATGCGAGGTGTTGTCTGCAGGCGGCGTCGGCGGTAGAGAGGGCGCCGCGGCCGCAGGGGCGCAGAGGGCGCTGCGGGGGGAGAAATTGCCAGAATGCGGGGAGCAGCGGCCAGAAGGAGAGGAGTGCGCAGAGAGGGCAGGAGAAGCGAGCGGCTAAGCCGATGAGAGGGGGAGAAGCTGGAAAAGAAAGAAAGAAAGAAAGAAAGAAAGAAGGATGAAGGAGGCGGCAGCCAGCAAACAGGCAACTGCGACGGTCCCGACGCCAGCTCGCACGCTCGCGCCCGCCCGTCCGCCCGCATACGCACGCACGCACGCGCGCACGCACGCACGCACGCCGCGTGCCAGGCCAAGCACGGCCCGGCCCCGCACCGGCGGCGGCCGCCCGCGAGCCGCCGGCAGACGCCAGGTCGCTCGGCGTGTTTCCCCCACGCGATTTGGGTTCGCGACCGACGAGCGAAAGGACAGACAGACAGACAGCCCGGGCCGACCCCGCGCGGCCCGCCCGCGCCCGCGGAGAAGCAGCCAGCCTCTGCAGCAGCAGCGGCGGCCGCGGCGGCGCCAGGACCGGCAACGACAATAAGGTCACCGGCCAGGCGAGCGCCCTGCGCCGCGCTTCACCCGCCTCTCTCTCTGTCTCTGTCTCTGTCTCTGAGGCAAACTTCTTTCATTTCATTCATCCGGCCTCGCGCGTGTACGGCCTCGTAGCCTCTGTCTAGACGAAATCCGAGGGTCTTGACGACGGGGAAGAGGACGACAAGCGCCAGAATGACGCACGATAAAACACGGCAGCGCAGCGGCAGCATGCAGCCGCAGCCGCAGACAGCCGCGAGCGCGAAAGCAAACGAGAGAAACCAGATCGGAAGCAGCAAAAGCAGCAGCGCCGTAGAGGAACCAAGCGCAAAACGCGTGAGGACGGCCCACGAAACAGCATCCTCCCTCGCGTCGTCTCGCTCAGATGAGAGGACAGCATCTCCCGCCACAGGAGGAGTGACACAGAATAATTCGCAAGCAAGGAGATCATCCGCCATCCAAACACACACGAGACCGCGCGTGGAAATGACCCGAAGAGCCTCGCAACAATCGGCCGAGTCCACCGCACCCACCACCACCAACAACATCAACAACATTTTCATGAACAACGGGAGACCTCTTTCGCATTTCCTCGACTTTCGCAGGAGTCATCAAAACCCACAAAATATTACGCCTCTGTCTGCACGAGCACTAGCGCTCCTCGAATCCGCCAGCAACGCCATCCCGGCCGTCGAGTGGACCAACAATAGCGAAAACGCCCGCCGAAGATCACGACCCTTGTCAAACAGCGCGAAGGAGACCGAAGATAGCGTCGCGGCCGACGCAGAGCTCAACGCCTCGTCCGAGGCCTCCGACGACGCAAGTCGAGGGTCCGACAACGGGTCCGACGGCGATCGAGGGTCCTCAAAGTCCTCAGGCACATCGTCTTCATCCGCCAAGTCATCACCGAGCGCCTCGTCAGATCATCCCGTAGAGGCCCTTACATCGACCGCGCAGTCTGCGACGGCTCAGCGGACTGTAGGCGCCATCGCCAACACAAACAGGAACGGAACCTCGACCAGCAACAGCAGGTCCAGCAACAGCAGGTCCAGGGGCTCAACGGGCGGGGGCTCGTCGGGAGAGGGCTCGCAGAATGCAGAAGCTTTCTCCGGCTCCTCGAGCGCCGGTAGCACCGGCAGCAGCGGGGGTTCGCAAAAGAGCTCGGACCGCAAGACTGGCTCGAGCTCTAACGGATCCGCCTGTGGCAAAGCCACCAACACGACAAACAGTAACAGTGACGAAACAGAGGAGGAGTCCATCGCCGGCATGAACATCGAGTGCAATGATTCTGATCGGCTTGCGCTGTGCGAGATCTGCAGACTTTGTGAGGTTGACTGGGCCGCCGATACCGACGCCCAGAGCTCCAGCACGGGCTGGCCAGAAGCGTTTCGCGAGTTCAAGAAAATTCGCGAGGGCTCCACATTCTGCTTCTTCAAGTCCAGCGTCTGGGATGTGGTGCGCACCTCCCGCAGCTTCCGTCATGCCGTTGTGTCTTTGCAGCTTGGGGCTCTCGAGCTCGCCGCAGTTCCCATGGACCTCGAATGGACCGCCGAGCCTTTCAATGTTGCCACGCAGCGCGACAGACGAGCCACGGTGGTCCTGGGCCGCGCGGCCTTTCGTCTGCTTGTCAAGACGGAGGATACATTTAGACCCATTCCTCGTGTGCTCACGCTCGTTGAAATGTACTTTGGCTCGCTCTCGCGAGCGCTCATTTCGCCCTCCATGCCCTGGCCGCGCTTCAGGATAGCCACGGAAATGTCCATTTACGAAGAGGCCATTATGGCCAATTTGAACCTGGGCGGGGCTAGCGCGGAGCCCTCTGCCAAGGCTTGAAAGGAACATGGCGCTATGAACTGATCGTGCGGTTCTTTTTGGATCGAGCAAAGCACGACGAAAGGCAAGATGGGTCGAGTCGACTCGAGTTGAGATGAGTCGAGTTGATCCGATTCGGGCTCGTACTCACGTATCCCGCGTCTTTTATTTCAGGCTTGTTGGCGAGCTGGCCTGTCTCTCTGTTTGTTCTCTTCCCCTTTTTCGTTCTCTTTCTCGCTCGCGCACTCACGTCTCTCATGGTATGATGCGTAGGGTGTTCTTTGCTCCGGGGCTGGGGCTTCGCTCTGCTTCTGCGTCGAGTTCTCCAACCTTTACAGCATGTTTGCGTTGTGGATGCGCTTTTGATGCGGAAAGAGGAATACGAGAGATCGCAAGAATCACCAATTTTGGATGACGCGCTTAAATTTTAATAGGTGCTCAATGACGATAAAGCTCGAATGTTTGTGACTTTGCTCAGGGTCCGTAGGCCGGTCCATGTTCATGTTTTCACGTCTGTCGTCTTTACCACCGCGGCAGGATCCTTGCCTTGCTTCAATATTATAAATTTTGTAGGCTATAACGTCCGTCGAATGCGACGCAAAGCTGTTGTTTCTTGCCTTGTCCATTTTGCCTCTATGCGAAACGAAGTTCCACCGCTCACATCTGCCTATGCGATCCGCAATGGCTCTCGAGTACTTGTGACGGTGCGCGGGGTCCAGGATCATGGTTGTTTCTCGTCCGTGGTCTTTGGAGATCGAAGGCGGCAGCGTCCTTGCCTTGGCTCGACAGAGATTCGCAGTCTGCTCCAGAATCATGCTTTTTTCTCGTCCGTGGTTTTTTCAAAACTGCAATTATAAACGCGACAGGGTTCGTGTCTTGGCTCTTGATCTTATTCCGGGTCGTCTGGGTTAAAAGAAGTCAGTAGAAAGGTTTGTCTGAAAATGATCTGCTTTGTAAAGCAGTGACGAAGCGACAAAAAGGTTCTGCAAAAAACAAAAAAAGCCAAAAAAAAAAGCCGCGTTTCTTTCTTCGTTTGGAAAATTTGATTTCAATTAGTAGCATGATAGCAAAGATGGCTGTTGTGGAACGTGCGGACTCGGTTCATCTTCCAAAAAGTCCAGGTTCTCATTTTAAAATGATAAAGAAGGAAAAAATACATGCGATTCAGATAGTCAAGGCGACAAGTCTAAGCAGCAGCGCGGGTGGGAGCATTGGATTCTGATGAAGGGTGAGTCACGCTTGGCTCGCAAGAACCATTGCCCATGGCACAGAGTTTTCGCTTGTACTCGCCAAACTTGAGCTGGGCTGTTGCCATAACTCGCCTCACGTCAGGCTGAAAGTACTGCGCAAAAGACCTCATGAAAGGGCTTGCGCCCACATCCGGCACCGGAGCGCGCTCGTCATCATTCACCGCGGCCTTGAGGATAAAGGAAAGGAACATGAGCCAGCTTTCGCCGTCGACCTCCTTTGAGACATTGCCAAAGTGGAAAGCAAGGAAGCGACGCTGCAAAAAGGGCTGAGACATCTTGCCAGCGTACGGCCCCCAGGCATCGTCCGCCGAGCTCTGCCAGTCCCCGGCAGAAATTTCCGTCAACACATTCACCAGGACCGTGCGCACATAGGGCGTCGCGTAGATAAGGGTGTCCTTGAGTGGGGATTCCGCGGGCAGGCTTGCGTGCACAAAGATTTCCAATTCCGGATCGATGTCTCCGGTGAGCATACTCCGCTTATTCAACAGGATCGCCTGTTGTACGAATTTTGACAAAAAGCCTGCAAAGACCTCGTTCGGGAGAACTGCATCGCGAGTCTCGGATTTGCGGATGCGGATCTCGAGCTGGTGCTTTTGCGCAGCTTCGAACATTGCCACACAGTTCGGATTCTTGACCACGATCGGGCCACTTTCGCCTTCCTCTTGGCGGAAGGCCTTGGCGCCCATCTTGGCGCCCATCTTGGTAGCCGGCGGGTTCACGGGTGGCGTCGAGGCTCTCGAGGCGTCGCGGGAATCTTGCGAGTACATGTAGCTCGGTGTCGACGAAGAAAATGTCGTCGACGATGAGGACGATGACGACGTCGAGGACATCAACGAGTCCTGTGAATCCTCGCGTGTGGTCACCATGTGCGACGGTTCTGCTTGCGAAAAGGGAGTCACAAAGTCATCAAAACCAGTAAACAGATCAGAAAACTCGTCGAGTCCAGAGGCGTCAAAAATTGGGCCCACTTCGCGGACCTTTTTCACAGGATCGAAGAAGTCATCGTCATCGTTGTTGTCGTCATCGTAGGCATTGTCCATACCCGACCCACCATCGCCATCGTCGAGGCCCGGGTTCGCGCCATCCTCGAACGGCAGATACTTGGGATCAAAGTCTCCCCCTTGAGACGACGACGAGTGCGACGATGAGGTACTGTGGAGTTCATCCCGCGCGCGCTTGTTGGACACGAAATCATTGCTGGTGGCTAACCGCTTGCCACTCGACGAGGAATCGCTCGGCATCGCAGGTGGTCTTGGCGCGTCACCCGATTCTGCTCGGGTGTCGTTATGTCGTGTATGCCTCGGCGTGTGGCGAGAGGGTGCCATCTCCCTTTGCGATGCTGACGCTTGAGGTCCAGAGTCTTGACCGCCGCGGCTATCGGGTACCGGTTGCGAGGCTGCCGCCTGCTGCAAGAGAACTTCGAGCAGGGTGTGACTGTTTCCAGCGGAAGAGTCTGTGTTCTTCCGGCTGCTGCCGTGTGCATTGGCGTGGCTCGCACCAGCACTGGCACGGTTGCTCGCGCTCAAAAGAAGCGAGAGCTGATTTTTAATTTCTGTCATGTCGTCCTTGAGGCTGCTCATTTCTTGACGCAGGTCAAAGACCTCTTCGCGAAGGACGCGCACTTCGCTCTTGGATGCTGCGCCTTCGGCGTCTTTACGAGTCTTGCGTCGGATCTCGTAAATATTGGCGGGAAAGTCGCGCACGAACTTGGGGTGCTCAAAGGACCACGTGTCGCCAACGTGATCCGACTTCTTGAAGCCGTAAAAGTGGAGCTGCCGGATGAAGGTGCCCAAGTTGCCCTTGAAGAATTTGCGCACGACATCACGCTCAAAACGCGTGGACTTCACTACGAACTTGGAGCCATCCGTGCTCCACTCGGCGATGCTCGGATCGCACGTCTGCGAGATCTCCTGCAGCTTTTTCAAAAACGGGGGCAGCGAAATAGAGCCCATGGCTGCGAGCCTCAAAGACGCGTGATCTCACGCCTACAAGAACGCGAAAAAGACAAAGAAAGGAGCGGGCGACGACGACACCGTGGTCAAGGCGCGGCCAGACAGATATAAGCCAAAGCGCTTTCCCTCAAGCGCACCTCGAGGGGAAAAGTGAGTCGAGGACGCAGACGCGCACGCCAACCTTCGTCTCGTGCAGAGAGCTTGCGCGGGCAAGCCAGAAGACCGGCCAGCCAACCAGCAAACCAGCCAGCTACCACGTAAGCAAGCAAGCGAGCTCGCAAGCTGGACTCGAGGTGAGCGAGCTCGCAAGCAAGCAAGCGAGCAAGCAAGCAAGCGAGCAAGCAAGCAAGCAAGCAAGCGCGCCTCGCACGGTCGAGCCTCCCCGCTCAGCGTGGTGCCGTCAAGCGTCGACGGCTTGCTTTGTCCGCGCACCTAGATGGTTCCGGAGTTCGCGCTCGCGCTCGCGCTCGCACCCGCGCTCGCTCGCTCGCTCGCCCGCCGGCAGTCGCGACGGCGATCTGGCCTCGAGCGACCGTCGTAAAAATCAAATTCTGCGCGTCGCAGACAAGGCCCTGAATTTTGCGCCACGGTGTTGGGCGCGAGCGCAAGTGCGCCTCCCGCACGCACAAGTGCGCAATGGCCTATAGTCCACTTGGGCCCGCACGGGCCACTCGGCCACACAGATGGGAGGAGCGGCGTGAACACAGAAGCTTCGACAGCTTCGATACATAAAAGCAACTCCAGGGACAATACAGGATATCATGGAGGAATGGACCGGTCACGGCGCTTGAGAAATCTTGTAGGAACGAGACTTTCTGTGAGGCAAACCACTGAGATTTTTTGGTAGCAGTGGCAAGTCGTAGTGTTAGCAGTCTAGATTGCCACTGATGCCAATTATGTTGTGGATCAAAGGTGTTGGGAGGAGAATGAACAACAGTGGAGAGGTCGACCACTGACAGCTTTCTTCCTCATGGAAAGTTCACGAGGGGGAGTAGAACTTCGGTCTAGAATCGCAGTGGGGACGCATATCAAGCGACAACGTCAGAGTGGCACACTGCTCCCCACTTCATTTCGCCGAAGTCCATCTTATGCTCGTGCTAAATTCCCCGGGGGCGCACGGAGAACCAGCTGATAACCCCGGCGCGCGGGTGGCCCCGCCACTGGTGAAGCGCCGTGGAACTGGCCAGGTCTAGCCGCGAGAACGAACAGCGAAGCGCGCGCTCATTTCGCGGGCTGAACCTGCCCTCTCAGCAGCCTGCAGAACCCGCTCTGCACCGGTGCGGAACAAGGACCTGCAGAACGCAATTTGGGCGTCGCTCCGGGTCTTGTGCTCTCTCTGTGTTAGCACCTCCGTGCCAGGTAAGAGAGGACGCCACGAGTCGAGACTAGATTCGATCGCGACTTCTTGGGCCATACTGTGTTTACCGGTTTTGATGTTGGTTTTGCTTTTGGTTTTGGATGTGTTTTCGGAGCCGCAGCTGGTCGTGGTCGGTGGATGGCGGAGTGCGGACACCTAGTTTGCTTTCCCGGCAGCCTTCATCCGCGATCCGCGAGCGATGCCGCGCCATTCGCTCGTTGATCGCATCTTGCAAGATTCCGGTCGCCGCCGCCGGCAATGGCCTCACTGTGACTTCGAGTCGTGTGCGCCAGCCAGACACTTGGCGCCTCACGGGTTGGACAGATGAAGGGAGAATGCCTAAATTGCTTTTATCGGGTAAAAGTGGCTTGGCGGAGTGGGGTAAAAGTGGCTTGGCGGAGTGGGAAGCGAGCAGCCCTGGTCAAGGTTCCGGCCCACCAACTCTATGCGACCTTTGCGGCGGACGTCTTGCTGCCATCCATTTGTTTCTCATCGGCAGGATTGGCTAGAGCTACAAGATGCGATACTTGCCCAAAAAGGAAAGGCACCACCAAGCGAGCGAGCAGCACGTGAACACGTGCGTGTGCACGCAGGGAGTGAACACGGCGTTTGGCCTTTCCTTTGAATAGGAAAAGAGAAGCCTTGTTCGCGCAGCGCACCATCATTTGAATCTTAGAATCCACTCTTTATTGGAACTACACACGCGCACACACCACGCACATCTTCGAATCTTGTACAACCTGCTCAGCAGGAAGGTGGAGCGGGGCTTCGTGTGCAGTATGCAGCACATCCAAACCCCAAACAGGGCACAAGAAAGCAAAAAGCAAGACAAAGCGTGACTTTGATACAAGGATGAACCTTTTCGCCTCCCTCGTCTGCGTGCTGGCGCTCGCCACGTCGTCTTCCCTGGCCGCGCCCACAATCACCGTGCCCGCTGCCGCGACCCAGTACGCGCAGTCCGAGGCCACGGGTGAACGCGTTTTCCTCCGCAAGCTGGTCCATCTCGACCTCCGCGAGGTCTTTGGCTCTGCCGCGGACACGGAGGGACTTGCCGAGTACTTTTACCTGGACAAGGATGAACTCAACCTTTGGGCCGTGAACACCGATCTCGAGCAGGTTGACATTTACCATCTGGATCGCAATGCATCTGGGGACTTCAACCTCGAGCTCACAAGCTCTCTGACCGTCGATGGCACCCCCAACTCTGTCGTCTACAACTCGCGCGACAAGGTCTTCGCCGTGGCCGTGGCTGCCCCAGTGCAAACAGACCCCGGTTTTCTGATGATTGTCGACGCTGTGACCATGAGCGTCATTTCGAATGTGACCACGGGCAACGCGCTTCCAGACCATGTTAGCTTTGGTCCCGGCGAGGCATGCCTCTACAGCGCCAACGAGGGCGAGCCCGATAACGGTGTGAACCCGTATGGCGGCGTGACGCAGGTCTGCGCGACCGACTTTAAGAGCTCTTCCACTTACGAGGTTTCCCATAGCGACCTCGCCGATCTCTCCATTACCGAGGTCCCCGAAGGTGCCCACGATCCGAACTTGCCCGGCGCCGACATCGCTGACTTTATCAGCTACATTGAGCCTGAGTTTATTACCTACAGCGAGGCCGACGACGAGGGCAACTATGAGATCTATGTGAGCTGCCAAGAAGTCAACCTTCTTTTGGTGTACGAGGGCAACAGCGACACGACGCCGGACATCTCATCCGAGCCGGTGCGCATTATGCCTCTTGGTTTCAAGGACCACAGTCTGGAAAACAATGCGATCGATCTCGTTGAGGATAACATTGTCGACATTCGCACTTTCAAGGGCGTCAAGGGCATCTATCAGCCCGACACCATCAAGGCCGTGACGCAGAACGACAAAACTTTCGTGGTTACAGCCAATGAAGGTGACGTCACCGGCATCGAGGAGGATCTTGATCTCCGACTCACGACCGACACCGAGGGCAATTATATCCTTGAAGCAAAGGACGATGACACGACCTTTATCACCATTGCGGACAACATTCTCGATTCTGCCGATGAGACCATCCTCTCAGATCTCAAGGAGCTTCCGTCCGGCCCCGTCAACGTTGACGGTGAGCTCGAGGGCCTCTACCTTTACGGCGCTCGCAGCTTCAGCGTTGTCGATGGTGAGACTGGCGAGATGGTCTTTGATTCCGGCGATCAGTTTGCCAAAATGATGGTAAAGTATGCGCGGGCCTTTTTCAACGCCAACGATGCACAGCTCAACGAAGAGAAGCGGTCCAAGGACAAGGGTTCCGAGGTCGAAGCTCTCGCCGTGGCACACCTCGATGGTCTTGATCTGCTCTTTGTCGGCCTCGAGCGCCCCGGTCTCATTGCGGTCATGGACATCTCGAACATTTCGAGCCCGATCTTCCACTCATTCAACGCCGTCACCCAGGACTGCGAGGTTGGCACTCAGGCCGATCTTGCCGATCCGGAAGCCATGTACTTTCTTGCTGCCTCGGAGAACGAATTCGCCAAGGATCTTCTCATTGCCTCGGGAGCTGTCAGCTCCTCGCTCACGGTCTTTGAGGTGGTCGTTACGACCGGTCTCACGAACGAGACGCTCATGGATGTCTGTGTGCGCGCCGAGAGCGGCGAGCCGGCCTATCAGACTTTTGCGGAGGCCACCGCCACTGAGGCTCCGACCTCCAGCACCCCCAGCTCAGCCTTTAGTGTTGCTGCCCCTCTCGTCATGACCGCCGTTGTGACATCAGTGATTGCGCTTCTCTAATACAAAATAATAGCATTTCGTCGCTGACGCACTACACTTTTTTACAATTTTACCAAACACAGAACCACCCATGTTCAAGTAAGTTGCTGTCAAGGGATACGCTTGCGTCAATTATTGTGGAAAATAGGCAAAGCCTACAAATCTGTTGGAGTAAGATGAGTCAAATGGATTGCTAGTATGCCTAACTGTAAGTACGCTAAAATTGTCTGGGTAGTTTCGCTTCTGCTGGGACGAATTTGTCTGGTGGGTGGTGAAGATCGATGTTTCTCCCCACCTTACATGTCATCTCGAGGATGTAGTGAAGACTTTGATGATCACAAATCTTCGGCCGTGCTAGTTCGTGCTCTGAGCGATGTTAGACTTACCTTGACGTCGCACGAGCTAGTGGATGCTGAGATTGGATGGTTGCTGGCACGGCAAGCCAATAATAGACTTCCCATGGGTGCCAAGTTGTCTGTGGCGCTGCTGTCTGCTCACGTCATTTCCATTTCCCAACAGAATCAGTCTCATGTGTTGATGACTTTCCTCCAGTGAGTGTTGATAACAACAAAACATTCTTTACACGTTCTTCTTCTTCTTTTTCCGTTTTCGAGGACCATCGTCTGCGGAGGCAGGAATGCCAACTTGGTTCTTCTTTTTCTTTTTCTTTTTCTTGTCGTTCGCCCCCACAGTGTCGCCAGACTTCTTCTTCTTCTTCTTTTTCTTGCCAGAACTTGTGCCGTCCTTGTCCTTTCCGCCGCCTTTCTTTTTGCCCTTTTTGCCTTTCTTGCCTTTCTTCTTTTTGTTCTTTTCGTTTTGGTTGCGTTTCTGCATGCCCTTGAACTTGCGACGCATGCGCTTGAGGGCATAACGCTCGAGTGCGGCCTTCTTCTTGCGACGACGCATCTCCAGGTACACGGCCAGTCCGAGAAGGGCAAAAATAAAGAGTATGCCCATAATCAGCCCCACGGGTACCTTGGGCACATAGGTCCACGTGTACTGGTTTCGGCCCTCTGCATATACATTGTCGACGTTTCCCGCCGGGTCGATGGCGCGCACCGTCATGCGATAGCGCCCTCCGCCAGGAAAGAGCTCGAGTAGATCAAACGTCGCACCCGTGCTCATGATCCAATCTTGAAGCATCTCCACCACGGACGAGTCATCGTCCGCCATCACCTCGACCTTGTACTCAAAGAGGCAGTCATTCTCGTCGCAAGAAAACTCGAATTCGGTGTCGGAGGTGCTATCCTCCGGCTTGGTTGACATCAACGTCAAAGGGACCGTATCGTCGCGATACCAGGTATCACCACGCTCCTCAAAGACGAGATCATTCGGGCGGTTCACAATCTTGCCTCCCGCAACGTAGAGTTTTCCACCAAAGTTTACTGCGCCGATCTGGGTGCGATCAGGAAATCCCCAGCGGCAGGAAAGGCTGATGATGCCGGCGGCTGCATTGCTTCTATACGTGCTCATCTCATCAAGATGCGCAATCTTTTCCTCGTCCAGTTCGGCCTGCTCGCACCCGTCGCTTCCATAAATATAATGTGCCTCTTCGGCATCCTCGTCCTCGGTCGTGGTACTCGTATCGCTCGACGTCGTCCATGTGGAACGCAAATAGGGATGCGTCATGGGCGCCAAGATTTCGGCGCGATGTGTTGAGTTCCAATATCCATCCCCGTAGTTTGGCTTGAGAGCGCACTTGTTCAAAATTGCTATTGCACGGTACTTGTAACGGCAAATGTAAAACACATCGCTATCACTACGCAAAGACACCACGGTTTGCGGACCGACAGCAGCCAATTCTCGCAGCGTTGAAATGCCCGCAGCCTCGAGCGCTGCTGCATCGGCAGCGGTCATGTCACCCTGGACGCGCCAAACGGGAGCATCGGCCCATACGTGAACTGTGCCTGCCACGTTGTTAGTGTCGTTGGAAACTCTGGCCCAACCACTGCCCAGGGTATACTTGTACACTTCGTTTGCTGAGGCGATGAAAACAAAGTCTTCGTCGAAATCTGGACCGACGTCGCGTTGTTCCACCGTACGCGGCCACTGGAGGCCGGCCAAGTACTTTCCACCGAGCTCGTGGACTGCGAGCGAGCGATCCTGTGCGCTCGACGGCGTGGTAAGCGCATTGACTGCGTCTTGGCCCATTGTCACAAGCCAAAGGGCCCCGTTGCGTGGAATGAGACCGTGGTCTGCATAGGCGTGCGAGATTCCCGTAAGCTGCTGCCACGAGATGCCGTCATCGGTGTACCATATGTCGTCGGCGACAGTAGCGTAGCCTCCTTCATTGCAAGGGAAATCTCCACAGTCTGTGGCGCGCACGTGGGTAATGCCTCCACTGAGGTAAAGGCGATTATTGAACACCGCCACCGCGTGTCTCTCGCGGGGGCGAAACATGGTGCACGAGCAGCGGCCGCCGCTCATGGAAAGAGCCGTAAGAGGCAGGCCGGTCAGCACGTCGACACACTGCGACTCGCCGTAGCAATCGACATCACTGCGACACGTCGAGTGCTCAGCGCCGAGGCCTGGATTCGCCTGCACATCCTCGAATCGGCACCCGGGATTCACTAGCGTCCACGCAGCCCCATTGCTCGAGGCCCATACGTCATTGCGTAGCTGGACGGCGTGGTCTGCGCGCGATCCCGTTTCGTCCGCCGCGAGACCGCCAATGACCCAAATGACTTCGCTGTCGCCAGAGGATCGTTTCCAATACGTTGTGGCGTGATTCCGCCGAGGTGACCAGCGACGGAGATCTCCGTCAAAAGGGTCCTCGGTGCTTGTGCACTCTGCAGCTCCTTGCCATGGCCTCGAGAAACACTCGAGCCACTCGTAGTATCCCGTTCCTGTAGGAGGTAATTTGTCTGGCCAAACCCGCCGCCAGCTGAGCTGCGAGGCCATTCTCACCTCGCTAGTGACGATTTTCTTGAATCTTGACCAGCTAGCGCCTGTTGTCCTCCAAACATCATTGTGCAGCTTGCCGCCACCGTCCTCCCAGCCGCGATAGTCGTCACCGCCAAGCAAATAGATGCGCCCTGCGCCTTCATCTGCTACGAGACCGTGGCCCCATCGCGCCGTCCACCCGTTGTAGTACGGGATGACGTTGTTTTGCGTGCGGTTTCCCGTACATTGCGCCCAATTGATGGCTTTCGCGCCTGGTATCATGGCAATCATCGCGATCAACGTTGCCAAGAGCGCCATCATCGGTGGCCTCAAGGGCCGTGCTGCTCGCGAGGCCATGCCGAGATCGTCTATGGCAGATCTCCGCTCGCTGCCGCTGCTCGCGGCACGACGCAGATCCAAGAGAGGCACAAAGACACTGCGACGCCGCGCGCGTGAGGCGCGCGACGTCCTGCGATGAGCGTTCTGCTTGCATGTGTGCAGCGTCGATGCTCGCAATTTGCCACGCGCGAAAAATTTATCCGTTGATAAAAAAAAAAAGCTCGAATTTTTGTTGATCGACAATGATCAAGAAGAAGATTCTTCAACCGAACCGATCACCCACAGTCGGATAAGACTGCTTGAGCTGCACGCTATGAAGTTTCAGGCTCGCAAGACGATGAACGCTCGGTGAGCTTTGCGCATCAAGACGCCAGAGGAACCGAAAGTCTTGAAAAGCAAAAAGATCATTCTTTCTTTTTTATCCTCTTTTTTTTTCTCTCTTCTTCTTTCAAAGCAGTACACAAGCAATAGATTTAGTCCCATGTAATCTACTCGTAGGGTAGGGTACGGTTGTGAGAAGCTACGCGGGTACTCTTGATGTCAGTACTGCTACAAATCTTCAGTGCCACGTTGCAGGGCGCGAATTGAAGAAGAGATACTGGAGGTTGCCATTGTTCATTCGAGATCACGGCATGAGCTTTAATGGCGCTCACTGCGGCGAGAGTGTCGGTGCGATTTCTCATCATCGTCATCATCATCGTCATCATCATCGTGGGTGCGGTAGTGATCGCGGTCTTCTTCGCTATCGTCGGCGTCATTGTCCTCCTCATATTCACCGTCATCACGGTCGGCATCATCGAGACCAAGCTCTTCATCACTTTCCCTGTGAAAATCATATGCCGTGCTCAGATCCTTTGCCTCGGCACCTGGCGCAGAGTTATGAGGGTACGCGACCACGAGGCTACCCGAAAGGTGGCGCCGTCTCCGTCGAAGTACAACCAGGGCCGCCCCCAAGAGGGCAATGAAACAAACGCCAAAGACAGAGCCCGTCACAGCCGCAGTTTTGGAGTTCGAGGAGGAGGTATCTGCGGCTCTACTCGCAGTGGGCGTGGTTGCGGCGTTCCAGGAGTCGCTCGATGGCGCTGCGGTGCCTGCATTGTCGCCAATAACCCCTGAAATTTCGTCGACAGAGCCGAGGAGGTCTGCAAAGTCGTCCGTCTCGTAAATTTGCGTTCCTTCGCCAAAGACTGCGATTGCTGTGTCCTCGTCCCAGCCAACGGCGCCTACGGAGACGACAATGACGGGAATGTCAGCGTCAGCAATTTCCGCAGCCACGTCCTGCGTGGCATTCAAATCAGCGGGATCGAGAACGCCGTCGGTGAGCAACACCAAGACGCGGTTGGGTCTGGTATCTGGCTGCGCGAGAGCGAGCTCAAGAGCAGTATCCAGACTCAAGGAGGGGCACGTTCCGCCAGAAGGAGACAAGTTACTCGTCAGATAGTTTGTGGCGCCCAGCATGGAGAGGTCCGAGTAGTACATGTTGTTGTCTGTCAAGTTGAAGGAGATGGGTTCTTTCGTGGTTTGGTTGCACGAAAAGGTCCACGCAGACATGCCGAGGCCCGTGCTTCCCGGTACGGTCACGCCATTGGTCTGGGTGGTGCTAGCCCACCCACCTAGAGCGTCCCTAAGCTGTACATTGATTTCACGAAAGGCCACGGCTTCGAGCGTCCAGCAGTCCCTGCCCTCGTCGTCTGCCGCCTCGCACAGAGGCGCCGCCGCCGCGATGGACCCGCTCTGGTCCAGCACGAAGAAGACGTCGAGCTGCGTCGCCTCGTCGTCGTCCTGCGCGACGGCGTTCCTCGCGGCCAGGGCCAGGAGCCCCGCCGCGAGTCTGAGGAGGGCCCTCATCGCCGCCGGGTCGGCGCCCGCCCGAGCGCCTCTGCGGCTCGCCCGCGCGCACGCACGCACGCCGCTCGCACGCACGCACACACGCGCGTCCGCGCGTCGCCCTTGGCGTTCTGGACGCGGCTTCTGTAGGAGAACTAATCTAACTTTAGCCTCACCTGGCTGGCCTGCTTTCATTTTATTTTAGCCAGCCCGAAAGAGAGGGAGAAAGAAGGAGAGGAAGGGGAGAGCGAAAGGAGGAGAGGCAGAGGAAGCCGCGGCTCGAGTGAAAAGGCAGCGCGTGCAGCAGGGGAGAGGCGCACCTCGAGCACGCACGCACGCAGGCACGCCGCCGCCTTGCACAGCGCAGCACGCGCCGCGCCCCCGGCCGGAACGCCGCCGGGCCGGGCCAGACCAGGCCCGAGCCGGCCCCGCGCGGACGGAGAGAGCGACTGCGAGCGAGGAGGTGGGGCGCGAGGGAGCGGAGGCCGGGTGCGGCGAGGCGAGGCGAGGCGAGGCGAGGCGAGGCGACGCTCCATCTTGCCTCAGCAGCGGCTTGTGGCTCGCTTGCTGAAAACTTTATACTACAAGTCAAGAGCGGAGTTTCTCTTGCTCTTGTTTTCTTTCTTTCTTTCTGTCTGTCTGTCTTTCGATGGCGACGGACGTGGCAAGCGGCTGTCGATTATAATGAAGGAGGTGGGCATCAGAGACATCGCCAGCATCATGTGGCGAATAGCCGTCCGCGTAGCTCAGTGGTAGAGTGCCCGTTTCCGACGCGGGTGGTCCGGGATTCGATCTCCCGCGTGGATTGTTTTTTTTTGGCTTTTTTTTTCTACTTCTTTTGACAATCAATCACGATCAATCACCAGCAGAGGCAAGACATGGCGGAACGCAAGGAAGATGAGGTGTTGCGAGCGCTGGCAAAAGTCGCAGACTCCGCCGTTGGCAGCGCGAGCGCAAGAGACGGGTCCTCTGTTTTTGTCTGGAGGCGAGGCAGGCTATGGCCGCCTGCGTCTTCGACGTCTTCGGCGTCTTCGACATCTTCGACGTCTTCGACATCTTCGGCTTCGATTCAGACATCAGCCCCAGCACCAGCGCCCACGCTGCTCGGAGCAGGGTTGGGTGGATGGTGCTCGCTTGACGTTGCAGAGGCGCTACGTCTGGACCCTGACGCTCTCGAGAGGAATCTCTCTCGTGTGGCAGACGAGTTTCCAGACATTTTAATCGGCAACGAAGTGGAAATCGAAGACAATCGCGTTCATGATGTCGAGATCTTCATGCTCCAAGGTCAGCGCACCAAGCTCGCCAACCCTTCTACATTCACGCTTGCAATTTTCTGGGCTCCATGGGACCCTTTGCAGCGCGCTCTCCTGCAGGAGGTATCACGTTTGCTGGCATCATGCAAGACTTCAGAAGACTATGTCGTTCAATTCGTCGCGGTTGATGATTCCCTCGATGCCGTCGCGTCGGTCGTTGATCATATGCGGGAAGTCACATCAAACGATGATACGTGGTCACGCAAGAAACACTCATGGGCAGGGCGGCCCGAGGATCTTTGCGCCCGTCATAGCGCGAGAGCGCTTCGGATCACTGGTCTTGTCCCATGCCTCGTCGTGCTCGGCGCAGAGGCCCAAATTGTGTGCACCCATCCGCTTGTTGTTTCCAAAAAGCGAAAACACCAAGCTGAAGGAGACGATGAGAAGGACACATCAACGGTATCAGAGACGCTTGGGAGCGCAGACGATCAGGGCAACGCTTTCGATCCGAATGTTGCCGCTGTGCGCTTAGGATTGGCCGCCATGAGCGCAACGACAGAAAGCGAGCGTCATTTTCCACGTTTTACGTCCACGAACGAGTTCTCAGTGTGGCTCACCGCGCGCGCGAACAGGCTGCGGGGACCCATTGACTTTGAGGAGCGTTGGGAGCGCAACGAACTCGTGAGTATATTACTATTGCGGGAACCCGATATTCATCCGGTCGCAAGAACAGGAAACTCTGTGTAATGCATCGTCGATTAGTAACATAGGCCTACAGATTTTGCGAAAGAAGTCATAAACTTTATTCCAATCAAACTCGACCATTCATTCACACATCAATCAAGCTTTGATCGTTTACAAAAAAAGAAAACCACATCAAGCAGGTTCAATTATTCACAGTACAACCCAGATCAATCAAGCTTAGTCACTTGCAGAAAACTCACATCTATCAAGCTCGAGTGACAAGCGAAGTGAGTCGCTTCAGCGCAGCTTCTGCATCTTTGGCCAGATCCATTTTGCCTGCCAAAATAAGAACCTCTGCAAACATGCGCATTTTGACAATGCAATGCTCTCCGCAGGCGCTCTCGATAACGCTAATGCGTCTAGCAAGAGCCTTGTCGGACATAGTGCGCACGCGCATCCACGTGTGCTCGTACGTTGCCGTTGGGTTCTTGTATGTGGATCCCTCCTTCAAGTGTAGCTCCTTGAGTCTTTCGAGCTTGCGTTCCATTGTGGCAAGCTTGGCACGTTGGGCCGGGGTCTCGCAGTCATCTTCGTCATCAACGGTAGCTACGCGCCAGCGAGAGGGCATCTTGGCGCGCTTGCTTTCTGCTGCCGCCGCGAGTGCAGGCTGGTCTGCGAGACGCCTTGACTTGCGAGTGCCTTCTCGTGGCGCTGCGCGGATGCGCTTCGTCGTTGCTTGTGGCTTCTTTTTCTCTGTGCTCTCTGCAGGCAGGGTTGCTGGGCCGATATCGAGCCCAATCGCCTCGAGTTCGGCCAGATTCCGACGAATATTTGCCTCGCGGGCGACCTGGTATGCGGATTTGAGTTCCTCTGGCGCCTCGTTGTCCTCTTCGTCATCCTCGTTTTCGTCGAGGTTGTTGTCTTCTGTTGCTTGCGATGGTAGCTGAGACGTTTCCTGCGTCATGACAAGAGTGTGCTCTTTGGTGGAAGCCGCCCTGGTGTCCGTCATGATCGACAATCTTCCTCGCCTTCGTCAGCTTGTTGTAGCTTGTTGTCTGTCTTCTGACGGTGGTTATGGCGAAGATGGTTGTCCTTGCACGCTCGTTCGAGACGCCAGGCAGCCAGCAAGGCAGCCAGCCTGCCGCGCGAGCCGTCTCGCCGGGCCCGATGTTCGCTGCCGTGGCTCTCGGCGCTCTGCGCAGGCCTTTCTACTTCTCTTGCGTTGCAGGTTTGCTGCCGTGGTTGTCGGCACGCACGGGTTCTGCTCGCCCGTGCTGGACGCGGAGGCCCCCGAAACCAAAGCAGCCTTCAAAAGGGAAACCCCAACTCGAAGATACGTATACTACACCACCACCACCAAGGGAGGTGCTCGCACGAGAACGCGCCTCGGCCTCTTCGATACTTGCGCAACACCAAGCGCGTGCTGACTACCACGCCCTCTCCGAGTCGGAGGTCACGCAGCCTGAGGGCCGCGCGAGCGAGTGATCTTTGTAGTAGGAGAAACGCGGCGAGAAGACCATGAAGACGTTGGGCCGCTGGGTCTGCGCGAGCCTCGTGCTGGGCGTCTTGACAGGGACGGCGACGCCGCCGACCGTGGCAGCGCAGAACTTGCCTTTGCCACCGCTGCCGTACGCATATGATGCTCTCGAGCCTTACATTGATGAGCAAACCATGCGAATTCATCATCTCAAGCACCACCAAGCGTACACGGACAATCTTAACAAGGCTCTCGCCACAATGCGTGGAGACCCGGAGCTCAAGCATCTGGCGAAGATGGGCATCGACAAGCTTTTGCAACACCTCGATGAGGTCCCTCCACGCCTCCGTGGTCAGGTGCGAAATCATGGAGGTGGCTATGTGAACCACGACCAATTCTGGCGCAACTTGAGCCCCAACGGTGCTGGTGAACCAGGTGAGGGCTCAGCACTGCAGCACGCCATCGAAAAGTCGTTTGGATCTCTTGACGGCTTCAAGACCGTATTTAGCGAAGCTTGCCTCGGTGTCTTTGGCTCTGGATGGTGTTGGCTCTGCTTCAACACCGAAGCGCAGACGCTTTCTGTGGAAACGACCTCCAACCAAGACTCACCGACGTCTGCCGGCCTGGAAGTGATTATTGCCCTAGATGTTTGGGAGCATGCCTACTATCTCAAGCACCAGAATCGTCGCAAGGACTACTTGGAGGCCATCTTTGCTGTGCTCGACTGGCAGGAGGCTGACGCACGTCTGCGCAAGGTTTTGCACGATGCGACGAAAGAGGACCTCTAAAAACAAAACAAAACGAAAATAAGACAGACAACAAAATCACACATCCACGTAAGGAACGACTGTCTTTGCGCACAAATTATCTCGTCCGCCTTCGAGTTTCCTTTCGTTTTGGGTGGGCTCCTTGCCCCACATACATTTCAACTCCCATCAAAGAGGATGACAGTCAGTCAAAAGCACGACATAAGCGGCCTCATTTGTATTGAAACAAAAGAACAAGTAGACCTACCAGCTTCAAATAGCGATCAACTCCTCTTCATTTGCTGGTCAGCCCGCCAGCCCGCCCGCCAGCCAGCCAGTCAGCTAGCAAGCAAGCCATTCTGATGCTTCTTTTTTTTAATATATATCCGTTGAGCGCAACCCAAGTCATAGTTTGTCTCGAATTATATACTTCTTCTTTTCTCTAAAGTGAATGATCCCTAGGCGGTGTGACGATACGTCAGACTTTGGACGGCTTCCACACACTAAGACCCTCGTGAACGAACGAACGAGGGAGTGCGCACGCACACACGCGCGATAGATGAGATAGAAAAGCTCCGCTCGTTGTATCGCCGCGCACGCGGGCAAACACAAAGACTCGGCCTCGCTCGCCAGCGACGCGAGGGCGCTGTGCGATGGAGTCGAAAGAAGAGAAGCCAGCGGGGGGAAGCCTGCGCCCGGACGGCGCGAGCGACGATGCTGGCGCCAATGGAAATGGAGCAAATAACGCCACCGGCAACGTCGACGGCGAGAACGGCGGCAACACCGGCAGCACCAAGGGCACGGCGGGTGGGTCTGGAACCGGAAGCGCCAACCTTGTTCCCCGACACGTCTTTGGTCTCAAGGCCGATGTCGCCGACAGCGTCTGGTTCTTGGAGGAGAACCTTATCATGTACCCTGCAGGCAACAACGTCATTGTCTATCACACGGACACGCGCATCCAAAAGTTTATTCAGGGCACCGAGGGCTGTGCGGGAATTACAGCACTGAGCGTTTGCCCAAGCCGCAAATTTGTTGCCGTCGCAGAGCGCGGCCAACGGGCCAGCGTGAGTATCTATGATCTCGGAACCCTGAAGAAACGCAAGCTTCTCACCACGTCGGAATGCAACTCGAGCGAGTACGTGAGCGTGTGCTTCTCGAGCAACAAGCAGCTCCTCACGCTCGGCGGTGGGCCGGATTGGAGTCTCGTACTCTGGCAGTGGGAGAAGGCCAAGGCGTTGTGCGCCGTCAAGGTCTCCAATGGCGCCGGAGCCCCGCTGACACGGTGCAGCTTCAACCCTGTCGACCCCTCGGTCGCTTGCGTGACAGGCGACGGCATCTTCAAGGCTTTTCGCATCGTTGAGAGCATCTTCAAGCCAATGCCAAATTTACTCGGTCAAATGGAACCCAAACGCTTCACTGCGCACCTCTGGCTCAACGATGATCGCGTTCTTCTCGGTACAGACGCGGGCGAATTCATTCTATTCGAGGCCGGCGAGTACCTTGCGACCCTCGAGTGCGCGCCACGCAACAACAAGGCCATTTCCTACATGGTGACCATTTCGGATGGGTTCATCGCAGGCTGCGAGGGTGGCGACCTTCGCGTCTATATCGCCACTGAAGATGATGCCGGGTACTACCATGAAACGAAGATGCTCAACATTTCGGAGGCAGGTAATCAGAGCGCTGGGAACCAGTTTGTGGCTTCAAAGTCGCCAAGCGCCTTCTCCGTCGCGCCCGTTCGTCGTGGCATGACCGCGGCCACCACGTTCCAGACGCAGAACACCCAGCTTCAGCAAATGCAACAGCTCCAGCAGGAGGACACCTTTGAAGAGACCATCATGTCCATTGCTGTAAGCCCCTCAGAGGAGTTTGCCGTCGTGGCCCTGAATACGAACCAGCTTGCTCGCGTCCGCCTCACAAGCAGTGACCTTCTCAAGCAGGACGAAATGACCAGCCAGGTGCTCGTCGACCCGTTTCACCGTCAAGGACTTGGCGATACAGCGCGCATCACCGGTCTCGACGTCTGCGTGCGCAAGCCTCTGATTGCGACCTGCGGCCTAGACCGCTCTGTGCGCATCTGGGACTATCTCGATAATCGCAACGAGCTCACCAAGTTCTTCAACGAGGAGGCGCACTCTGTGAGCTTTCATCCTTCAGGACTGCACATCCTCGTTGGATTTTCGGATAAGCTGCGTCTCATGAACCTCCTCATGGACGACCTGCGCCTTGCCAAGGAGCTCCCCATCAAGGCTTGTCGCGAGTGTCAGTTTGCCAACGGTGGACACATGTTCGCGGCAGTGAACGGAAACACGATTCAGGTGTTCAACACGTACACGTGCGAATGCATTCGGACCATGCGTGGCCACAATGGCAAGGTTCGATCGCTCTTTTGGTCCCACAACGACGCGCAGCTCGTCTCTGCAGGCATGGACGGCGCCGTCTATCAGTGGGATCTCAAGGAGAACAAGCGCGACGGTGAATATGTAAAGAAGGGCTGCAATTACACGTCTGCGATCTGCAACAAGGCCGGAGATGCCGTCTTTGCTGTGGGCAACGACGCCATGCTGCGCGAAGTCGAATTTCCGGTGTCCGTCGTCACGAAGGAGATCGAGTCGCGCAGCACCTTGAGCCAACTTGCCATGAGTACCTCCCAGCGCATGCTTTTTGGCGCCTCGGCGGACTCTGGGCGGCCTGGTTCCATTCGCTCCTTTAAGTTCCCGCTTACAGGAGACTACGCCGAATTCTCGAGCCTTGCAGGACCCGTGACGCGCATGCGTTTATCCTGGGAGGATCAGTTTCTCTTTGTAGCGGGCGAAGATGGCACCTTGCAGATCTTTGAGGTGCGCGAGAAGGACGGCCGCGGCGGCGTTGCGGGCGTCGCGGGTGGGTCACCCGCCGGCGCTGCCTTCGACAGCGTCATGGCTCAGTCGCTTCAATATGCAGAGGAGATCCTTGTCACCAAGACGGATCTCGAGGAGAAGAACGCGCTCATGGCTGAACTGAAGAGCAAGGTGGATGAGCTCACGCTGCATAACGAGTACCAGCTGCGTCTGAAAGACATGAACTACAATGAAAAGATCAAAGAGGTCACGGAAAAGTTTACCCAGGAACTCGAACAAGACAAGAACCGCTACGAGCTCCTGCGAGAGGAAAAGAACGATCTCGAAATGGAGTACGCTGACAAAATTAAGCAAGTCCAAGACCAGCATCAGCAAAAGCTGCAAGAGATCGAGTCCACGTATCAGACCAAAATCATGGCCGAGGTCGAGCGATATCAGTCGCTTTGCCGCGAGCGCGATCAGCAAAAGACGCAGTGGGACAAGCAGCAGCAAATGCTCGTGGAAAGTCATGAGCGATACATTAACGAGATCACGCTCGACTATGAGCAGCAGCTGCAAGACGATCACGAGCTCAAACTCCAAGTCGTCGGGGAGGTCGAGGACATCCAGCGCGAGTTCGACGAGACAATGCGGCAGCTCGAGGGCGATATCGACAAGGAGATTGAGCTACTCAAGGCAAAATACGAGAGTAAGCTTGGTGCCGAACGCGAAGCGACTCTCCGTTTCAAGGGCGAGAACGGTATCATGAAGAAGAAGTTCTCCGCACTTGGCAAGGACATTGAATTTCAGAAGGAAGATATCAAAACCATTCTCACAAAGGAGGAGGACCTTTTGGCGCAGATTCGCGCCCTGGAAAAGGACATCCAAAGTCTACGTGCCGAGATCCGCGACCGCGACGAGACCATTGGCGACAAGGAAAAGAAAATCTACGACCTCAAGAAGAAGAATCAAGAGCTCGAAAAGTTCAAGTTCGTTCTCGATTACAAGATCAAAGAGCTCAAGCGCCAGATCGAGCCCCGTGAGAACGAGATTGCTGACATGAAGGATCAGATCAAGGAGATGGACCACGAGCTCGAGCAATATCACAAGCGAAATGCCGAGCTCGACGTAATGATTGGCGACTTGCGCTCTAAACTTGACGCCATGCAAAAGGCGATCATGACGAACAGGCAGCGTCTCACGGACCAAAAGACACGCATGTTGCGCTTCAAGGGTGCTCTGCACGAGTGTGCCCGGCATGCGCAACACCCAGAGCGCCTTCGGAGCCAGGTCGAGGCGATGTTTCAGGCCAGCATGAACGATGAGGTCAAGGCAGAAACCGTCGATGTCGACATCAAGCGCGAGTATCTTCGCCAAAAGGATTTTCTCGAGAAAAGCGCTGACCTGCTCAAACGACGCCTTTCGACGGATGTTCAGCGCCACAAGGAGGAAAATATGTCCATCATGGAGCGCAATATGGGCCTCATCAAGGAAATTGGCGATCTCCGTGATCAAATCCGGCACACGCGAATGCAGAGCGCCGCAGAGGCCCCTGAAACGGCCATGGTGTTTTCTGGGCCAACCTTGCCTGGGGGACCGTCGGCTCCGGCGTCTTCGAAAAAGCGATCGCCGCCTGCAGCCGCGCGTCGCATCAGACAGCGTGGTAACGAGGCTTCAAGCCCTGATGGCCTGACTGCCGCGTCCTCGTTCAGCAACAATGCGTCACCCTCTGAGACAAAGGCATCCCCTGGCCCTGGCTCTGCGATTTCTTTTGATGATAGCATGACGCCGGAGGAAGCGCAGCTCCTTGAGGAGCAGCGTAGCGAGATTGGCCGCCTCAAGGCCTATTTGCTCCAGCTCAAGGAACAGCTTCAGGCACAACGTCCTGGTTCGGGGCGAGAGAAGCTAGCTCCAATTGATGCATAAGGAAGATATTTTTTTCGTTTCACAGCCTGTTTTTCGTAAGCTTATATGCGCGCAAGGAGCATTCGCATAATCGATACTTCGTTTTCATTATATCGGCAAGTGTTCGCAAGCAAATCTTGAGAATGTTGAGAAAGAAGAAGAAGAAGAAGAAGAAGAAGAAGAAGATGTTCGCAAAATTGAGATCCTCTTTGTACGTTCGCAGAAGCTGGACAGCCACGTTCGCCATCTAACGGCATATGGCTCGACAGAGCGTGTGCATCTTGCTTGGTCAGAGGTGAACCGCCATGCTGGTTTCACCCAACACAACGTCGCGCTGGAGTGGCTACATGTAAGGGTTGGAGTCGCTGTACACCATTCGATGTGCAAGGAGCGGGAGAGACTCCGAAGAGTCTGAGGAGACGCCCATGTAATACTGCTTGAGAAGGCCTGCATATTGACGAAGCGAGGCGTCCACATAGGCGCGGCGTGCTTCTGGAATGGAAGGGTCCTTTTCGAGGCACATGCGAACATAGGAGTCGATCTTCGAGCAAGACATGATGTCGATAAGGAGCTCTTCATTGTCTGTAACGCTCGAATCATCAAAGGCGGCCATTCTTCGCTCGTGGGAAGACTGACCGCTGTAGACCGCAGGTGGAACCGCAGCGCTCTCGCCGTCACGAGATGGTTCGCCAAAGGCGAAGCGCTTTTGCGAGAGGGCGCGCAGCGGACTACATGCCTCTTGAGATTCCCCATATGATTCGATCACGAGCGCGTCCGTGAAGCAAGGCAAGTTGCGACGATCCGCGCGCAAAACCTTGTACACGAGCGTGAGGTGAAAATAGGTGCGCACCTCACTGGACCAGTGGAGAAAGAGCGCAAAGAAACACGAACTCATCAAGTCGTTGACGTACTTGACGCGTAGCTGGCCACGAAAAAGATGAAAGGTATTGTACAGAAGGCTCAGTACCTTGAGCAGGACTTGAAAGAGGTCCGACTCGAGCAATTTGCCAATGCCGAACCAATAGGTCGGGTAGTCGAAAGATTCGGGAAGACGAGGGATATTCGCCAATGCAGCGGCTCGCGCAGCGGTCGGGGAAGCGTCTTTGACATTGTCGTCGAGGATGCGCTGCTTGGGCGGTGTATTGCGGCTGTTCTGATTGTGGTTGGAGATGCCTTCGCGCGCCGAGCCAGCATACGCCACAGTGGAAAACCACAAGTTCAGATGCTCGACGCAGCTGTCGACACTCAGCAGCGAGTGAGCGTTCGTGCACATAAAGGTGAGCTTGATGAACGGGTTGATAAGGGTTTTGTTGCTCAAGAGCGCTAGCGCGGATCGTTTGACGCGCATATAGGCCGGGAGCGAGGTGACCCAGCCGTCGCCGTCGCCAACCCGGCGCTTGCAAATGCCATCCCACCACATGGACGAGCGCAAGAGCGGCCAAAAGCAGTCGAGAACCAAGTGGTAGGCCGGGACCACCTCCCAGGTGATCGGATGGGTGGCAACGCTTTCGACGTGAACCACATACATTTCCACAAAGGTGAGGAAAAATGTTTCTTTGGTGGCCAGCCACGAGAGGCACGCATTGTCTGTCGTGAGCACACGCGTGAGCGCTCGCGCCTCCTCTTCGGAGTTGAAGTAGTTCCACATGTACAAGTCGGGATTGCTCATAATGAAGACGCCTGTTGAGGTTTCCTCCGCGGCGGCGGCCGCGGCCGCCAAGGCCGCTCGCTTTTGCTTGCTTCGCATGATGGCATCCATTTGGGCAGCGGCCTCGGAATCAGCACCGGCAAGTGCCCCTTGGCGTTCTCCCTCACTGACGTCGTGGCAAAAGTTTTTCAAGAGTTCGTCTCCCTCGTTCTCCTCGTCTTTGGTGTTTTCCTCCTCCTCCTTTTCGCCGCCTTGACCCTTGTCTTCGACTTGTGCCTGCTTTGCAGCCGCGGCATCATTGCTGTCATTTCCGCCGTCCATGACGACCTTGCCGGTGTCCTCAATGCCAATCTCGTGTTTTGTGCTCGAAGCATCGGGGGAGAAGGGCTGCAAAAGACGAAGTTCGTCGGGGTCTTTGCCTTCGCGCTGCATCGCGGCCTTGCGCTCTAGTGCGTCCACGATGCTTCCGCCGACGAGAGGGAGACGGAAGAAGAACACCACGAGGGTCTGGGCGCTAAAGTGGATGATCTCCGCATACTTTCCCTTGTTGGTCATGGACTTCATCACCAGCATGTAGGTTTGCACAAGCAAAGTCTTGTACTTTTCCGCGAGCCGAAGATGGGCCTGGGAGCAGCGAGGGGCTGCGGAATTAGGCCCAAAGCCAAGGTTTTCGAGAGCAAATTCCTCGCGCTGCATGAGCTGCACGATGAGCGAATATCCAAGATCCTTGACGGACGTCTTGCTCATGACCACCACGAATTCGAGCAGGTACTCCCAGAGCATGAGAAGATCCCGTTTGGCCTGAAGCATTTCGTTTTCGTCTGAGTTGACGAAGCGGGATTGGCGAATAAACGGGTCAAGTTTGCGAAGGATGGCGATGCGTTCGTGCACCGCCAAGCCCTGGCCGCTCCGGCCGGAGCCCCCTTGCCGGGCGCATACTTGCTGCACGAGCTTGGTGAATGATGGCTGCCATTTGTCGTACGAGGTTGAGTGGGTCAGCCGCTTGAAGACGTTCAAGAAGCTGTCCATCGTGGCTTTGCCGGAGCTGCTGCCGCCGAGGTCGTCGCGCGCTCGCGTGCGCGGCCGCTCGAGCTGCCTGGCGACAGCCCGGCAGGTCAGTCACGCCTTCTCTGCGGCTGTTGGCGTGCGGGACGAACGGGGCCCAGCCGGGTCTCACACGCGATCCGGGTCTTCTTCGCGCTCGGCGCGCAGATAGAAACGGGGCCAACGCTCACGCGTCCGCACGCGCGCACGAGCAATCGCGCGACCACCGCCCGCACGCCCGCACGCGGCGAGGCCCGGGGCTTCTCCGCGCGCGCTGCGCAGGTCTGTCTGTCTGTCTGTCAGTCTGTCTATCTATCGGCGTCGGCTTCGCCGCTCGCTTGCTCGCCTGCTTGCTGCTCTGCCTGCCCGCCCGCCCGCCTGCGCGGGTCTCGCGCGCAGCGGCTGCGCGCGCGGCGGCTGCGAGGCGCGGGCGCCGGCCTGCGGTCTGCGTCGGCGCGGCGGGCGGCGCGCGCGCGATGGGCCAGGCGCGATCGATCGATTGAATTATGCGTTTAGCCTTTTTCTCAGCTCGAACTTGAATTGCGCACAAAATCCGTCGTCACGCCGGTCTTGACATTCATTTTCCACGTCATTGTCGCCGTCGTGCTCGCGATCATCGTCGTCCACGAGGAGTGCACTGGGCAAGAAATCTAATAAACGTACAAGCAAACAAACGAGCAGATAAAGAAGGAAACAAGCATGTAGATGGAGCACCGTGGTCCATGTCTTCAGCGATTCTGCACTCATAGATCCGTGCAGTGCATCCGAATGAGCGCATCTCTATAATGAACAACGAGAGAAGAGGCGAAGGAAACAAGCATGTAGACTGAGCACCGTGGACCATGTCTTCCGCGATTCAGCACTTTAGAGATCGATCCATGCAGTGCATCAGAATGAGCGCACCTCCACAACGAACAACGAGAGAAAAGGCGAAACTGCACGAGATGAACGTGATGTACTTTTTACGCAAGGTTACGAGGATGGTGAGGGCGGCGACGCAGAGAGCGAGGTAATGTGAATTCGAAACTCGACCGCAGATGCATCATCCTCCAAGGATGTTTCTGCGTCAACGTCAACGGCGAGATCCTGCTCGCGAACGCGCACCGTTTTTATAGATGGGCTCGCCGGGAGACGCAAAAGAACCTTGTTGAAGAACCGCGCAAGCACGAGGTCTTTGGGGTCTTTCTCGCGAGGTTTGGATGGTTTTGGTGGCTGAGCAGCGGTGACCAGATCCATTTCTTCGACGTCATCAAAGGCGTCGAGCAGAACCGGCGGGCTATGATCAAAGCTCAACTCGACAGGGACGTCGCGAGGATTCGTGACAACCATCGTCAAAAGGTCTTCGTCTTGCAGCGGGCCACCATCATTATGACTCTTGGCAATTACGACAATACGCGGTAAGAAGTCGTACGCGAGACTCTTTTTCTTGAACCACTGGCCTACGTTGGTTCGAATTGAGCTGTCGCCCTTGAGTGGATTGATCTGCCCTTTGACAAGGATATTGTCCTGGTTGGCATCCATGCACTTGCGGCACCGAATGGAACGTTTGATACGGAGTCGTGAGCGTTTTGGTCTGCGTTGGCTACTCGTTTCATCGTCGCGGAGAACAATCGATTGCAGGAGGTCCGCGAGGTCGTCTGGCGTCTCGTTGTCCGGCGAGCCAAGAAGTGCCTCGTCCGATCGTAGACGCGCTGCACGATCGGCGTCTTCCCAGCGCCAGAGAGACTCGTTCGCCTCATCGTCATCGTCATCGTCACCATCATCATCATCCTCGTTGTTGCCCTCACGAAGGGAAGCAGCTTGGTCATATTTGGTGTGAGATCCTCCAGCAGATCGCGAAGAGAGGAGACTCGATTTCTCCGGGCTCGGCACGGACGAGAGCCCGAGCTCCGTCTCGACCGTCGAGAAATGTTTGGTGAGTGCTGGAAAGAGACGCGTGCGCTCGGGGTCGTTCTCTTTTTCGCGCTGCAAGGCGAGCGTAATAAGTTCTTCTGGAGATGAGGCGACCAGGTTAAGATCCACTGAGTCCCATTGGCAGTGACTGCAGGCAAGGAAGAAACGAGCAGTGGGCATCTCGGTACTTGTATCCTCGTGTGCGGTGTTGAGAATCTTGGTGCTGAGCACGGCCTGACATACGGGGCAGTCAAAGAAGCGCGGGCTACGGTTCATGTACGACATTGCCTCGGACGAGGTCATGTTATCGAGGCTGTGCGGGCAATAGTAGGCGTCGATCTCATCGACCACGTCTCGCGGATGCCGCGTGAGGATCCGTTTGCACGTCTGGCAAAAGAGCAGGTCTGTGAGCTCGCGCGGCGGTCGTGGGGACGACGTCGATGGGGATCCAGCCCCTTCCACAGGCTCGTTCTGCGCCGGCTCGTACTCGACCTTGGCGTCCGCGCGCGTCTCAGCCGCGCTCCGCAAGTCCGCAAACCATCTCCCGCCCGCATCTGCGTCGACGCGCATCCACGGCTCCGCCATCTTTGCGACGCCAGCTGGCTGGCAGGCTGACCGGCTGGCTGAGCGCGCGGCCTGCCCGGCGTCTGCCCGGCGTCTGCCCGGCCGCCGCCCGCTCCCGCGCCCTTGCCGTCTCCGCGGGGCGCTTGGGCTCGCTCCGCGTCAGGCTTTGCTGCTGTGTTCGCCTTCGTTCAAACCCAGGTCAAAACAAAACGTTTGTTACTATACTACACGTTGTTACAGTTATGATTCCTTCCTGCCCCGCCCACCATGGGACGCCGTCGTGGCACCGAGACTCGAGCGATGGGCATCGCGTGGGCCCGCAAAATCGGTGCAGAGGATGGCTAAGATCGATATAAAGCTCGCACGGCTGCACAGCGAGACGACTGACATTGAAACACATCTTGAAATCAACTGAGATGAATTCGCAAGGGCAGAAGCAGAGCGTGCCAGTGTAGGAATCAAATTGGCCACCAGCTCACTAGAGCTAGCCTAATGCGAATTGCGAAAGGATAGATTCACTGAGTCAGCAGAGATAGACGAAGGGAGAAGCGAGGCAAAGCCGATTTGTACTATATCTGTCTGTCCGTCACGGTTCAGACTTGTGCGAGAGCGGTCTCGGCGCATGTGATGGCACAGGACAAAACTTTGGAAAGAAAAGTCGCGTTTTGAGAAGAAGAAAAACGCAAGATGATCATGAATGAGGTCAAACTTTTGCAGTGCCAGTGCCAATGCAGCCGCGGCGTTCTTCTTTCTTGGCGTTCTTGGCGTTCTTTTCTTTCCTCCCCTCTCCTTCTTTCTTTCTTTCTTTCTTTCTTTCTTTCCCCTATTTTCAGGTCTCGCTCTCTCGCAACACATCCAGCCACCCACCCCGCCCACCCGCCTCGCCTCGCCTCGCCTCGCCTGCCTGCGCGCGGCTCGCCAGCGGCCCCGCGGGCTGCGGCTCGCCCTCGTCGCCGCCTTCGCCGCCGGCCTGGGAGCGCGCGCGAGGCGGGCGCAGGCGCGGCACGTGCACGTGCACGTGCGTCGCGGCGCAGCGGGGCTCGCACACACATGGCGCAAGGGAAGGCGCGGCGAAGGAAGGCGCGGCAGAGGCGAATCGCGCGGCGGCATGGACGCGGGGCCCGCGGAGGGCGCGGAGGGCGGCGAGCCGCGCGGGGCGGCGGCGCTGCGGCTGCGCGCGCGGGCGGCGGCGGCGAGGACGATGGCGGCGTCGACGTGGGCGCGGCGCAGCGGGGACGCGCTCCGCCGCGCGCGCAGATCCCTCGCGCGCGGGGGCTCCGCGCGCCGCGCCGCCGACGACGACCCCGCCGGCGACGCGGACCTGAGGTGCGTGCGCCTCGGCGCCATCGAAGAGTTCCTGCGGCGCCTGGAAGCCTGCGAGCTGGCGCGAAGCGTGGACATCATCGACGATGATGACGACGAGGAGAAAGAGGACGCGGAGAACCTGGCAATGAATAAGGACATCGCCGACGCCCAAGCCCAAGCCCAAGCCCAAGCCCAAGCCCAAGCCCAAACCGACGACGAAGACGAAGCCAAGCGGGTCCATGAGCGCATCCTGCAGCGCAGCGAGTGGACGCTCAAACACGTTCTCTTGCACGCTGTGCGGCCCATCACTGGGCGAAACACGAGCTGGATCGACGCCGGCAAGGTCGCAGACGAAGACCTGAGCGTCCCCGGTGGCGGGGCCCTCGTGTTGTGCTCGCAGAATACCCCTCTTTCCGAGCTGGTGGCCTTGCTGCAATCAAAAAGCGAAGAGAACGAGTTTTTTTGGATCCCTGCGTTCTGTGCACCCTATGAGGTGGCGGCCTCCGGGCCCGGAAGAGCCTGCCTCGCCAGGGCGGACGAATTTGCGGCGCGCATTATCGTCATCGATGACTGGGCGCGCCCCGCGCTTTGTAGAGACTTGGGCGTTATCTACGCTCTCAAAGAGAGCCTGCGAGCGAAGCTGACTCTGGAGACTGTCTTTGCAGACAATGCAGACCACCTCTTGGCGCGTCTCCTGTGCGATGCTCATGCTCACCAAGCCTTGGACGTTTCCGGCGCTCAAGGCTGGGCTTTCGAGGAAGGAGGAGAAGTGTCGCTGCCTTACGTCGAGAGCGGCATGTCGCGACGCGTCGCTCTTGTTCGCGCCGTTCTCGGCAGTCTCTGGTCCCTCCAACTCGAGAACCTTGAGCACAGCGAGCCCGTGGAGGGCTTGACGGCCAAGGGCATGCAGGAGGTGTCGCACCTTCGTGAGAATCTCGGCGAGGCGTGGACGACGGAGACTAAGCCATCGCTCATGTGTATATTCCTGGAATGGCTTCTGACCGCTTTGGATCGAGTTTCGCAGCCAGAAGGGGCGCTGTACACGCTGGCGGCCTCGGACGAGGAGATTGCCCGTGGACTTTTCACGACTGGTGTCGTGGCGTCGGAGCTGGAACACTTTTCATTGGCTACAGACGTCTTGGAGCGCGCATTGTCGACAGTCGCTGCAAGTTGTATTGATGGACGCTGGGTCGCTCTCGAGCGCGCGCGTGTGAACGCATTCGAGTATGAATTTGAGGAAGCGCGCAAAACGTGTCAAGACGAGATTGAGGCATTCGAGAAAGAGGGGGCGGCGGCAAGCACAGAGGAGCGTGCGCTCTTGGTGGATGTGTTTGAACTTGCCGCCGATATCAGCGACAGCGAGATGGATCTGGCAAGTGCACTCGACTTTGTCGCCAGAGCCCTTGCCGTCGCGCGCGATGTATACAAACCAGCCTCGGGCCGCGTCGCCTCGCTTCTGGGGCTCCAAGGCGCAATTCTTTCGCACAAGGGCAAGAGGCGCGAAGCCCTGGCGCTACTTCAGTCAGCCGCACGTTTGTGCGAGCTTTCGTACGGAATAGCTGATCCAATGACGGCGCGGACCCAGTTGTGGCTTGGGCTCGCTCTGGGTATCATGGACCATTGGACCCAGTCTGTGGAGGTCTGCGAGGTGGCAGTTGCACATCAGGAGTGCTGCTATGGCAAGGCGTCGCTGGTCAAAGTATGTGACTCGCAGCAAGTGCTAGCCTGCGCGTTTTTTGACGCCAGCGAAAGAGGCAAGGCTCTCGTTCTAAGCGAAGCCGCGCAACAGCGCGTCGAGGTCATCCTCGATGGGAGTGATCATCCTGCTCGAGTATTTCACTTGTTGAGGCTGGGCGCGCTGCAATCAAGAGTCGGGCTATGGAAGCGCGCAGCGCAGGCGTGGGAGCAAGCGTTGTCCATTTTGGACCAAAAGCCGCATCTCACGGAGCACTTTAAGGTGCACCGCGCGTACGTGCAGGGGAAGCTCGCGATCGCGCGATGCGAGACGGGCGCGGCGCCACGTCTCGAGGAGCTTCTTGCGGGCGAGGAGAGCATGAGGTTTCGTCTTGTCGACCCGATGGAATGTGCCAAGCGGCAGGCGCAGCAACTCTGCTTACTTGCCGGTACGCATTTGCATAAAAAGGCGCTGACACGCTCGCTCGAGTTGCTCGACGAGGCGTTGCTCATCTTGGATGCGTTCAAGACTGACGAAGAGACACAGACAGTCCGGGCAAGCATCTTGTCAAGTCAGGGGTATGTTTACTTGCGTTTGCGGTGCGCCGAGCTCGCCGTGGCCGCGTATAGTGAGTCACTCGAGGTGCTCGAAAATGTATTCGAGGATGAAGCGCATCACCTCGTTGCGCAGGCGCACTTTGCGCTTTCGCGGTGCTACAGTGACCATTCGCGAATGAAGAATCTCGGAAAGGCTTTGAATCAGGGACAAAGGGGCTTCGAAATGGTGCAGGAACTTGCACGTGGGCAGCCGAACGTGTGGATGGCCCGCGCGAACTCGACAATGGCTGGCTTATACGCGCGCAAGAAGAATCCAAACAAGGCCCTCGAATATCTTCGCGCTAGCATTGAGGTCCTGGAGAAGATTCCGGACTGGACTGAGCGTGAACTGGGCTTGGCGCTGACGCGGCGAGGCATTCTCGAACGATCGGTGATGCGAAGCCCTCGAAAGGCCTTGCGAACCTTTTCGTTGGCGCTTTCGTATCTGGAGACGGCCGATGATGGCGCACAACGTCCGACGGATTTGAGCGAGGTTTTGTTGGCGCGCGGCAGGTGCCACCAATTGGGCTACAATCTCGACGACGCTTTGGCGGATTTCCGGCGTGCCGCAGACATCCGTGAGGCAGCACGCGGGAAGCGCGATGGCAAATTAGCCGAGGCTTTCTGGCGGATCAGCGAAGTCTTGGAAACCAAGGGCGAGTTTGCCGAGGCACTTGAATACTCGAAGCGCGCGGCGCGAATCGCCAAGAAGGACCTTTCGCGCATTCGGCAGCTTGCCAATGCCGTAACGTTGGCGGAAGCAGAAGGCCAAAGCGCCTTGATGGGGGAGAGCCTTGGCGGAGGCGAATCTGACGACAATGACGAAGGCAATGCGATCCTGATGTCGATCGTCGCTCGTCATCATGTCTAAGTTGGCGAGACGCGCCACAAATTAGTTGACTAGTAGATAATGACATGTTTGCTCGTTCTCATCCCATTTGCTTTCATTTTTGCGTCATGCCTTATGTGCGTCGAGCTCTTCCTTGGCAGACGAGCCGCCCAAGGCTGTCTGCGTCAGACGATTATGGCGCAAGTGACCATGTGCACAAGGTTTGGACGTGTGAATGTACTTGTAATGCCTAGGCCAAGGAAAGGCCGAACAGGCAAGTGAATAAAATGAATGAAGGACAGAATGAAGAAGATGTGACTTTTAGAGGAGGGGGGGTTGTTTTGGGGTTCAGGTTTTACGACGATAATGTTGACACATTTGCGGACGGAGACGGGGACGGAGATGGAGACGGAGACGGAGACGGAGACGAGGTCCCCGAAGCGTCAGAGACTCCATCGCCAGAAGACACGGAGCCGTTCACGGCGATGAGACGGTGCATGCGCTTGATTTTGGCGGCAATGGTTACCTGTGTAGCGCGCTCAAGTTGCTCCTGGGCCCAAAAAGCCGTCGCATGATCGGAAAAGCGCAGCGCGAGAAACCATGTGGAACCCGTGGACTGTTTCGGGGCGCCAAACACGTTGGGAGCTTGCGCAGGGTTCGAAGCGCCCGTCTCGGTTTCATCGACCCAGGGGAAGAGCTCGGCGGCCTGGGCGAGCTGGTGATCCTTTTCCTGGGAGACTTGGTCTGACTTGGAAGCCGGGTGACCCGACTGCTGTTGCAGTGGTGCGGCCACTGCAGCAGAGGCGGGCGAATGCGCAGCGCGGAGAGGCGCAAGCTGACGATGTGCCCAGCCGATGGGCTGGTTTGTGGGCGAGCGCACCGCGAGGTACATGAGCAGAGGATCATCAGCAGCCATGGCAAAACGCACGTGCTGGAGTGGGGCTACGGTGCGCACGATGCCCTTGGCAACATGGTGCTCGAGCGCCTTTTCCGGTTGCGCGAGCACGAGGGCGCCACCTGCGAGAACGAGAAAGGCAGGCTGAATTGCAGCGAGTGCCCCCTTGGGATTGAGAATGCTGGCCTTGATGTAATCACACTTGCTGAGATCAATGGGGGCGTCTTCCTTGGTGGAGGTGCCCGGTGAGCCAACGAGCGCGAGAAGAGAGTTTGGCTTGTTATGCAGTGTCACCCAGAGAAGACGCAGAATCATAAAGGAGCGGATGGCGGCTTGCGTGACTTCCAGACCGGAAAATGGCTGACGTGCATCCAGAGGCATGCTCGGATGCGAAGGGAGAAGGGTTTCTGGGCGCGTCATGAGGCTTTCTACCTTGAGAGGGCCCTGACAGAGCGAATTCCATTCACGCTCAAAGAGGCCAATAAAACGAGCGGCCTCGTGAGTTTCGAACGACTGGAGCTGCGCGCGAAAGCGCACGAGTGACGCCATGTAGGCACGATTCAAGAATTCGAGGTCTCGTGCGTGGTCGAGCTTGGATTCGTACAAGAGGTCAATGGCGAGTTTGGCAACAACGCGCTGGCAAAGCGTGCTGACGGGAGGATCCTTGACGAGGACCTGTAGCAAGGTGCGGACGAGGGGACGTGGAAAGGGCGCGCCAGGTTGCGGGGCCAGACCAGTCTCGGCGAAGACGGTTGGGTCGAGATTTGGGTTGTGAATGAGCGCATAGAGGATGCTGGCGGCTGCCAAGCAGTGACGCTCGTTGTCGTGATCCAAGAAGCGAAGAAGCGCGAGACCAACGGGATTTCCCTGATCCTGGCTCCTGGGACCACTGGCGGAGGCTGTGGAGGAAGACTCTGTGGAAGGAGCCGCGCCGTTCTGTTGAGGGCCCGCAGAGCGGGTGACCGGGTTCGAGGAGCCAAGGATGCTACCGGCGCCGTCGGTTTCGTCGGAAAGATTCGCCTCGTCCTCTTCATTGGGGCCTTGGTCATGATCGATATCATCATCAGATTTGGACCGTTCGTTTCGCGACGACTTTTCGTCTTCATGCTCGTGATCGTCGTCTTGCAAGAGGAGGGGGGCGGGGATGAACATGGCCTCCGTGATTCGAGTGACCATTTTCGGGTTTGAGAAGACGAAGAGAGCGTGGGCGAGAAGGAAGAGCGCTAGCAAGGAGCCAGACCCACCCGTGGCACCCTGACCGAGGTTAACGTCTTGTTTGGAGAGTCCTGCCTGCTTGAAGTCGGCGTCGTCCATGTCGTCGAGCTCACTAAATGGAAAGGTGGCTGGAAGAAGGCTTGCCATGAGGAGTGGGAGAAAGAGGTAGGCCATGGCTGCGTTGACGACGGTGTCTTCCATACCGTCAATATTCAGGCTGAGGATATCTTCGAGGTAGAGCATGTGATCTTGTTGCTCGGTGAGCGCGACTTCGAGCTTGAGAGGCAAGCGCTTGTCCGGTTCGGGAAGGCCTGCGCGAACGAGCAGGAGATGCAAACGTCGGCAACGCTGGTGAATGTAGCGGACAACCTTTTCGATATAATGAACTGCAGGACCTTCGAGGAGAAAGCGCAGCATGATGGGATCGTCGACGCGAAAGACATTAAGGGTGATGGTGCGCACGGCTGTGCGGACCATGCCTTCGGGGTGGTCAAAGAACTTTGTGGCTTCTTCAAAAAGGGGAAAAGTGTGAAGGCGATCGTTGAAGAAGAACTGGATGGTATTCTTGTTGAGACGAAGGGAGAGAGTCTTGAGGAAAGAGATGTAGTGGCCAAGAATTTCCTCGTTTGTGAAGTCGAACTTGTGCGAAATAAGTCGGTTGACGTGGTTGTTGCTGAGCGTATAGTACAGAGAGATTTCGCTGCGGATATTTTGCACAAGAATGCTGACGCTCTGTATGATTTGCACTTTGAGAGTCGTGCTGCAATTGGGCTGGTCGAGAAGGCCGAGGAAAAGGGGGAGCATGTTTTTTTCGCAAAAGTAGTCGAAGAGCTGCTCGGTGTGCTGGTCCCCGTAGACGATGACCTCGGCAATGGCGCGAATGGTTTCGATGAGGACGGCCTGTCCGCTCTGGGTGGCCATGTTGCCACTGCTGAGGTCTTGATGTTTGTGGAGAGTGGCGTAGAGGTCCTGGAGCCGCTGAACGGTGAACTGCTCGTGGGGCGCTACGTTTTGGTGGTGCTGGCGTTGCTGGTCATTCTGCTGCTGCGCGCCGTGGCTCCGTGTGAACCACATGGTGGCCGGGGCGTGCCCTTGCAGCTCGCTGTCTCGCGATGGCCCCTTTTCCTATCCTTGAGCTGCGTGCGTGCGGCCGAGCGACGCACGCAGAGCGCGGAGGCGAGGGCGGAGGCGAAGGGCCCGGGCGCCGCCCTCGCGTACCTTCGCGGCCGCTGTTTCGTTCGCGCCGCGCCGCGAGCTGCCCTGAGCCGAGCCACACCGAGCTGCCGGCCGTCTTGTTGATTTGAATGTCGGAGGGCGCATTAACAAGCAGGAGGCGAGACCTCGTTACGTACAAACGACGAGGGAGCTCGAAGACACGACTCGGAAGGTGGTCGAAGGGAATAGCAGCGTGCTGCCACATGCCATGGATGATAAATTGTATCTGCTTTTTTTATTTATTTAGTATAGTAGTCAGGAATCATCGAAGTACGAGCGGGGTACGTCGTCGTATTGTCAAAAGATTGTGCGTACGTACAGAGAGGCAAGGAAGGAAGGAAGGAAGGAGGCAGCATGCCAAATGACGGTATGGAACGAAGAGCATTTGCCGTCAGGGATTGTTATCCAATCCTCACCTTTGCGAAAAGGATATCGTTCGTGGCGGCGACATGAGCGCGTTGCCACGAGAGGTTGTATTGTCCGGAGTGGGGATTGAAGGCCACTATCATAGTCAAAACAGCGGGTTTAGCGGCGACCACCCGGAATGTCGGAAAAGACAAAGTCCTCTTGCTCGCTCCCACAATATTGTAGTGGGAAGCTTTATAAATTTGTCAAGGAGGCGGAGGCGGAGGAGGAGGAGAACCACTTGATAATGCGCATGAAGACAAAGCCGGCGAGTCTTTTTGTCTCTCCTCTCCTCTCCTCTTGTCTCATCTCGTCATGCGTCAAAAGGGACGTCCCCTTTCGTTGTCTTTGATCTCTCACCTCCTGTTGAAGGCAATGCAGACATAAACACGCACACAGGGTTGATCAGGCGGAGAATACATTACACGGCAACGGAAGTGAAGCCGCTCGGAGCTTCGTTGGGAAAGTTGAGGCAGGCACGCTTCTCGTGGTACTTGATGGCAGCTTTGTCATAAGCACGTGCAGCCGACAGCTCATCCTTGAAGCGGCCGAGGTAAATGACCTTGGGCCCCACACGGATGCGCGACTGGAAACGACCGTCCTTGCTGCAGCGCGAGACGCCACGGTACTGGGAAGACTGCTCGCGACTGCGCTGGGATGCCTTTTTGGCGGCCTTGGAGGTCGGCGAGGGGGCCACGGACCTGGGCGAAGGGGTTGCCTTGCGCGTGGCCTTGTGCATGCGCTTCAACTTTTTGGTTTCAGGCGCGGCGAGGCTCGTTGAGGCCTTACGGGACTTGGTCTTGGCAGGCACCGTGGAGTTGCGGCGCGCCGAAGGGGCGGTGGCCGAGATGTTGGCGGACGGAAGACCTTCGCTGAGATTGGCCGAGGGCAGTTGCGCAGCACGCGGAAGAAAGTTAGGCGTCAACAGTTGCGAAGCGAAGAACACGGAGCTCTTGCGCCGACGCGAAAACGGGCCCTGCGAGGCACCGCTGTTCGCGGTGTTGGACTCTGTTCCGAGGGCCAAATGTCCCCAATCCGTGTCGAGAGGCCCGGGAAAGTCTGCGTTCAACTCCAGGCCGGCAAGCCAGTTGTTGGTGGGGTCCTCGTTTCCCGTGGCCTGGAGAGAGGCTGCGCTGGGGTTGAAGATTTGACCAAAGGTCATGGGCTGGAAACCGGCAGCGGTGGGAGCAAAGTGGAGCTGGTTGTTGCAGTTGTTGTTGGTGGTGTTTGCGTTCGTCATGTTGATTGGGGCAAAACCTGCAGCAGCGTTGAAGAATGCCTCTTGGGTCGGGGTGTGATGGACCGGGTCGACGTCGACGATGGGGTTGGCATCTCCGAGTTCTTCGCTCGTGACATTCCAGAAGGCGGATCCGTTGTCCACGCCGGCTTCGATAAAGCCAATGTCCATGCTTTCGGGTGTGGGCGGGTGTTCCGTGGCCATGGAGGCCTTGCTCGAGAACTCAAAGGTGTCCTTTGTCATGGTGCTCGACGAGAAGGAACGGGCTTCTGCGTGGCTCTCCAGCAGATAGTCCTTGTCGAGGCTTACGCGCTCGGCGCTTTCACGCAAGCAAGCAAGCAAGCGAGCACGCACGCACGTACCCACGCACGCACGCACGCACGTCCGCACGCACGTATACGAATAGATGTGAGCGGCTGAATGAAACTCGCTGCCTTGAAGGTCGGCCGCAGCGAGGTGTATACGAGGTCTGCCCGGCGCTGTCCGCACGTGCCGCCCTCTGGCCCTGGCTCCCCTCTGCAGATCCTTCCCGCAGACGACTCCTCTCGATCTTTCCAGTGGCGCCCGTCCCCGCTGCGGGCCCGAGCCGTCGGGACCTCGAGCCCTTCCCCTCCACTTCCCTCTGCAGGCTCCCCAGGGGCGCGCATCTCTAGTGGCGCAAAGAGGAGGTAGCCAGCGATCTGCATGCGCTGCGCGTTTTCTGTTTCATCGGGACGGTCGACGCTCGTCCCTGCTGCCTCGGCGGCGTCGCGGGCGAGAGGGAAGAAGTGCCAATGATTTTCCTTCCTCTCTCATTTTCCTTCAATTTTCTTTTCTAGGACCTTTCTTTCTTACTTTTCTTTCATTACTTTTCTTTCTTTCTTTCTTTTTCTTGGCTCGGATCGGCGGCACGCGCGTGCAGCCAGCAGCTGCATGCCGCCCGCAGTGCGCAGCTCTGCCCGGCCATGGCGGCCACGCTCGCCCCGTCCGCGCCGCCGCTCGCGCCTGGCTTCACATCAGCCGCAAGCCACTGCCACTGCCAAGCCCTGCCAAGCCAAGCCAAGCCAAGCCAAGCCAAGCCAAGGCAGCCAAGTTGGTTTTCTCATTCTCGCGCCCGCGTTCCACGCGCGCGCCTCCGCGGCCATCGCCCGCCGCCTCGTTCTTCCCTTGTCTCTGGCCATGTGGGCGGAGGTGGAGAGAGGAAGAAGGGCGCTTGAGGAAGGCGCGAAGACAGGAAGGACGGCGGCCCATCAACCAAGGAGGAAGGAGGCAGGGCAGGAGGGAAGGAAGGAAGGAAGGAAGGAAAGAAAGCGGCCGGACGCCGGCCAGCCAGTGCTCATCATCATCATCGGCCGGGTCCTCATCATAGGCGCCGCGAGACGGAACAGCTAGGACGCTCGCATGCTTGCTTGGGTGCTCGCTTGGTCGAAGAAAGGAAACTTGAAGAACGCGAGGCAGCCGAGCTTACCCATTTTCCCTTTTACCAGAGCTCTTGGTTCTTTGCCTTGCCTTGCCCTGCCTTGCATCGCGTGGCACAGCAAGCTTCAAGTGGTCGCTGTCGCTGGCGGTGGTCGATCGTTTTTTCGATTGGACGAGTGACCGACCGAGCCGGGCGAAGGGGAAGCTCGCCCCCCTGGAGGCGATCTGACGAAGACTGGTCAACGTCAGGTGAAGGCGAGGAAGGCCGCGGGCGTTGCGGCCAGCGAAGAGGATCGATCGTGCAGCGCGAGAGACGGTGAAATGGACCTGCTCGAGAGGAAGTAGTGCATGGACCAGCAGCCAGTGCAGCTAGCTGACCCGCTGGCTGGGCTCGGCCGGGGTGGCGTGGCATGCCGCGTCGAAGCGTCGCAGCCTGGTCGGAGGACGAAAGTGAATCAGCCTCGAGCTTGAGCTTGAGCTTGAGACCGTCCGCCGCAGCAGCTGCAGCGCGCGGCGTTCGGGCCGGTCTTGGTCGTGGTCCTTTTTCTTCAAATTTTTCAGCCAGATTCTTTGACAAAAACCTGGCGAAGAATCCGAAGAAGAACCTGCACTTGGGTTTGGAAAAAGTCGAAGAAGAAGAAGAAGAACTCGATCTTCTGATCACATCAACACCAACCAAATGCAACTTGTAGCAAGTCTTGCAGACAAACGCCTTGGAGGCCGTCGTTGTCGCCGCCTTCCTCGCCACGCCACGCTCCAACGCAGGGTAGGTATGGTCGTGTTCGTACCTGCGGCGGGAGCGCAAGGATGCGAAGCTAGCCTCTGCTACGCGTCGAGAGTCCTCGGCACGCCACCGGTCTCATTCCTTCATCATCCCGGCCACAAGAACGTACGCCAGGACAGTACCCAGCTGGCAGGCAGGCCCCCAGCTGCCGCTGCCGCTGCACCTGCAGCCAGGGTAGGCAGGCCGCCGCCGCTGCCGACCTCTCTCTCCCCGGCCTCGCCACGCGCTGCGCCCGTGCTCTGCACGCGCTTGTCCTGGCTTGGCTCTCCTACGCGTCTCTCTCTCTCTTGATCTTTCTCCCCTCTCTCTCTCTATCTACCGGCGCGGTGACCCGCGCGTGCCGCAGAAGCGCGCCGCCGCGCCGGGGACCGTGACCCGAGGTGCTGCGCGGCCGCGGTAGGCCGGCAGGCAGGGCAGGCAGGCAGACGCGGGCAGCTTGTGCGGGACCGGCGGCGCGGGCCGGCCTCTGGCTGGCTGGCTGGCTTGGCGGCGGCTGGGACGAATGAGTTGATGAGGAGCAGCAGCGCGAGCATCTTTTCTGGCGCCGCAGAGGCCACAAGCGAGCCCTCCCGGCCAAGGCGGGCGGGAGGCGCGCGCGAGCCTGCAGGCAGCAGAGCCTTGGGGGCTCGCGTTGGGCTGCTTGCGCGCGTACGGTCGAGTGGCCGGGAGTGGAGTCGGGGATCGGAGCCGTCACCTCCGCGTGAGCTAGCCTACGAGGCCAGGCTAACTTTTTTCATAATCACAAAAAAGGGAAACTCATCACTGTCAACCAGCTCGGGGTGCCCGCAAGGCAAGGCAAGGCAAGGCAAGGCAAGACAAGGCAAGGCAAGGCTGCCTGCCACGCGGTCGGCCGGACGAACGGCTGTGCGCCACGAGAACGATGCGACCGTCGAGGAGAGCAGCTCAGCTGAGCCGAGCCGAGCCGAGCCGAGCCAAACCGAGCCAAGGCGGCGCGGAACGGACGCGGACTGTGTCGAAGTGGCTTTGAGCGTGGTTCTCGACGCCTCCGGTCTCGCCTCTATGCAAGCCGACAGCCACCAGCCACATAAAAAAAAATCGATCAAAGCCACTCGACAAATCAACAAATCCATGCGTCCGTTTCTCCATGTATTCGGGATTCGCCACGAAGCGGCCGTGGTCGTGGCGCCTGAGCTCGCACCTCCTCGCAGAGAGAGCGATAGAGAGAGAGAGAGAGGAGAAACAAGACAGGTGGTGGCGGAGCGAGGCCAAAGGCGGGCGGGCTCCTCCCGCGTCGTTCGTTTCTTTTCCTTCTTCCATCCTTCTTCCTTCTTTTCTTTTTCTTTTTTTCTTTATATTTTCTTTCTTTTTGTCATTCGTTCGTTCGTGGCGTTTGTTCTTTCGTGTATTGATGGTCCGCGGCTCTTCCTGCCGCCCAAACTAGACGCGCGCTCGCTCACAGGCCAGTAGCTATCGACCTAGCTCGCTGGCCGGCCGGAGACGTCTTGCAGCAGGCAGGCGGCTAGCGGCTGGCTGGCGCACTGTCAAAAGCGACGAGGCGGAGAGAATTTGAGAAGTTGGAATGCAATGCAATACAATGCCAGACGCTTGGGAATCACCAGGTTCGAAAGCAACTGTTGCCCGAGCCGATTTCTTTCTCCAAGCAACCAATCAATCAATCAACCAACCAACCAACCAACCATGGCAATGCAAGTGCAGCGAGTTGGCGGACGATTCTTCGCAGTGATTTTGGCGTGTGCATGGCCATTTGTCCTCACCAGAGAGATGTCCGGCTGGCTGGGTATTTCGAAAATTCAAGCGAGGCTAATGGGACAGCGATGTCTGCGCCTAACCAAGAGGCGGAGCGGAGGAAGCCCGCGGCCGCGCAGACACCGCACGCGCTCCTTCCTGCCAAACCGGAGACCAGATGTCAGATGCGGTGCAGATCAGCGCCGATGGCGCAAGATTCCTCGTCGTTCGCGGTGCGGCACCGTGACGGCACCGCGCCGCGGAGCCAGGGCGCTGGCCAGCCGACCGGCCGACCGACCGACGGGCCTGCCTGCAATTCGCTACCTAGCTAGCTAATTGCAAGCCAGCTCTTTCTCACAGCCTAACCACCGACCAGCACGGCCTCGGCCCGACGATACACTTCATTCTGCGCTACACCGCGCGATGCACCGCGCTCAGCCCCACGATGCACTGCACTCGATTCTGCGATGCACCGCGCGTTGCGGCAGACAGGGACGCCAGCCCGCCCGCCAGCCAGGCGGAGCAACGGAGCCCCGTCTGGTCCTTCAGGTTAGACAAATTATGGAGCAGTGGACGCGGCCGCAGCGCGTGCAGGAGCGCTGTGCACGCGCTGCCCTTTCTTTCTTTTTCTTTCTTTTCTTTGTGGTCACATCACTGGTAGTAAGTGGTTAGTTAGGCATCACCGCAAAAATAAACTGTGGGGAGGTGCGGTGCACGTGCTGGCAGACGGCCCCAATGGCCTCTGCCAACTATGCAGAAGGAGGTGTCAAGGCCATTTGACGGTGGTTCATTGGCGGGTAGATTGATGTGATTGTGATTCGATGAGCAATTCCATTCGATTCATATCAGTCCGGTTCGGTTCGCTAGTAGCAGCGGCATCCTGACCGAGCCTGAGCCTGAGCCTGAGCCATGGCCACAACAGCATTGGCAGCAGAAGCAGCAGCAGCAGCAACAGCAGCAGCAGCAGCAGCAGCAGCAGCAGCAGAGTTTCCTTTTCAATGCTTATTTTATCTCAATTCTTCTCTCCTTTGATCCGTCGTTCCTCCCCTTGCCTGCAGCCAACCAACCAACCAATCATTCACCGAAGGAAAGCTCAAGTCGCCACGCTGCTTCCTCCGGTCCGCCGCCCTGGCCAGCTGGCGGCGGCTGGCCGACTCGTCGGTCGTTTCTGCGTGTCTACGTGCGTTCGCTGCTGCAACCGTGCGGCGCGTGCGAGCGGTGCGGCAGCGAGGATCTTGTGATCGGCAGCAGGCAGCTGCAGCACAAGCAGGGCAGGCCCCACCCACGTCTAGGAAAAAAGGGATGAGGACCGCGAGGTCACACTTCTCCGGCAGCGCGTGCCGCGCCGTCATCGCCTACGCGTCGCGCCCGGGACGGTTCGATGCGGCACGGATCTAGCGATCCTCCGCCTCTGTCGCCTCTCTGCCGATCGCTGTCGGCACGCCCGGGCAAGAGGTCGCGAGTCCGATACTCGCGGGCGCTTGTGGTCGCGAGCGAGGCGAGGCAAGGCAAGGCGGGGATTTCGAAAAAACTCCTCTGGACGATAAAAATAGATAAAAGGGTCGCGCTGCGCAAAAAGCACTGCTGCAGCTGCAACCTGCTTGCTGTTGCGTGCAGAAGCTCGGGCTGGCGCTCGGTCGGTCGCTCGGTCGCTCGGTCGCTCGCTCGCTCGGCTGGCCGGTAGCTCACCGCGGATTCGGGTGTCGCTCAAGCGTGGCGTTCCACTCGCCCCTCGCGCGGCCCACCTGGCGGGCACGCGACGAGCCAACAGACCTGGCAGATCGATCGATCGATCATCGATTGATCAATGGTCGCCAGACTTGGCATATTACAGAAAGAAAGAAAGAAGGAAAGAAAGAAAGAAGAAAAGAAAGATCTCCGCACTGCTGCTCCTGGTGGCTGGCAAGATGATGGCTGATGAGCTCTCGAGATTGGCAAGTTCGTTCGACCTGCATCAGGCTGGCTGGCCGACCGGCTGACCGGCTGGCTGGCCGGCCGCGATGCCCACCCACCCGTCCGCCCTCACCAAGCACGACGAGGCGAGACGCGGCGCGCCGGCCCAGCCCGCCAGCCACACAAATTTCGGCCTCCTCCCGCCCCGCCGCCCCACCGTGACGCCGCCTCTGCTCCGCTCTGCTCCGCTCTGCTCCGCTCTCCTCCGCTCTGCTCCGCTCTGCCTGTAGTGCAGTGCGGTGCAGTGCGAGCCTGTCTCCAACTTGAAGCCCGCCCTCTGCAGCTAGCAATAATTACGCTGCTGCCAGCCAGACAGACGGTCTCGCGGTCCGTCTGCGACCGTCTTGCGGCGTGGGCGGAGCGGAGCGGCGAGTTGCCAGATCATCGCTTGCAGCGAAGGGCGGCTGGCTGGCAGGCAGGCTGGCTGGCTGGCTGCCGTTGCCGTCGCATTGCCGTCGCATTGATGTGAATTGATGGATCGATTCATCGATCGTCCGACTCCCGCAAGCCTCCTCCTCCTCCTCCTCGTCGTCGGCAGTGGCGCTGGCGGCGGTGCATTTGCGTTGCGCCGCCTAACTTGGGTAGCACTTTCACCCACCACATTCTGACAGTGGGCGGGCGATTGCGATGATGATGAGCGATGGCGATGGCGATCGTCACGTGGCCTGCTGCTGCCACTGATTTGCTGCAGCTTTTGCTGCTGCTGCTGCAGCTGCTGCTGACGGAGAAAGATGAAATGCCACCCTACATACTACATCACAGGCCACAATCGATTCACTGTCAATTATGATGCTGCCATTGCGTGCCGTGGCTGAAATGCTGACTCCGTGGCCGGCCCCTTCGAGGTCAAGTTGCCATGGTTGCAGCATTGCAGATGTCGCTGTTGCGATACCAGCGCGCACTGGACATGTCCCTGCGCCGTAAATAGGCCCTATTCGCACCACCAAATAGACCGGTTCGGGCGGTCTCCCCCTCCCGTGTGTGTGCACAACCCCCTTCGTAAAACAAGTAGCAGAGCGCCTTGCGAGGCGAGGAGAACCTCCGAGGGAGACGGCGGGAGACCCGCTCCCCCCCCCCCCGCGCGCGCGCGCTCCGGTGGCAGCCGCGCGCCGAACGGATAGCCCGCGCGGCGAAGATGCCCGCGACGGTGCGCAAGAACGGCTTGCACCCGCCGTTCACGGTGCCGGTGCTCCTCGCGTGGGTCGGCCAGGCGACCAGTTTCTTCATCTGCGGCGCCGTCTTGTACCTCCTCAGCGAAACCTGGGCGACGGTGATTGCGGTCCTGCTCATGGTCTCTGTCACGGGTTTGTGGTTCTACGTGCAAGGCGTCGACCCAGCCCAGCCAGGAGGCTTTCCCCTCCCTTGCTTTCGCACCTCTCAAGCCAAGGCACGCTACTGCTCCGTTTGCAAAAAGGTGGTCCCAGGCCTTGATCACCACTGCCCTTGGCTCGGTCATTGCGTCGGCACGCGCAACTATCTTCAGTTCTATCTCCTTAGCGTCATGGGCTGGGTCTACGCTGCATGGCAGTGCGTCATAGGCCTTTACTTGGTCCTCGACGAGACCTCGCGCGAGCAGGGCATCGCACGTGCCCAAGGCTCCAAGACCACCTTTGCTGCTATCCTCGGGGTGCATTTTCTTTGCTCTGTCATCATTCTCTCCTCGTACATTAGTCTTTGGGCCTTTCATACTTATTTGCTCTACATTGGCAAGGGAACCTACATGTATATGATCGACCAGAGCAATGCGCGTCGCGGTCTTGGTCAGGATACAAAGGCTGCCAAGCCCAGCGCAACTGCACCCGCGAACCAAGAGTCTACACAAGGTGCTAGCGCGGAACAAGAACACGTAGATAGCTCACCCGTTTAGTTACGCTCACAACGCGCACTCTCGCTTGCAAAGCCCATTCCATTGGCAGACCAAAATCATGCGCATGCACACCAAGTAAAGTCCATCGGGTTCCAACGCTTCTTCTTTCTTTCTTTTTTACCCTCCTCTTCTTCATGTGAAAGCTCAGAATTCGTCTCCAAAGCGATGCTCGGCATGCTCGCAGCTCGCATGATCCTCACACTTTGAGAAAAGGAACGTGCTCACACTCGCTTTTCGCTCGCATTACAGAGCGAGTCCCGCAAAGCATATTCTCGTTTCTTCTTGGCATTACTGTCCTTCAAATGTTTCTCGATGGACAGCACAGCAATGCCACCAAGGGTATCGTTCACACAAAAAAAAGACAAGACAAAACGTACGCAGAGAATTCCTGTAGGTTGTTTTGTGTAATTTATGAAAAGTGTTGCCGCCGCTTCATGCTCTCTTGAATTTTGGTCATACAAATCTGCCCCTACAAGACATTTGTGTGCATCTGAGATCGGCTTGAACAGGCTTCTTCGTTTGGTCAAACACAAAGCGTCAAAAGGGCACTCTCCAACAAAACAAAAGATTAAGGCGTACCATCCCCCATCTCAGGTCAAAGGCTATTGATCAGATGGAGAATGGTCTACGCAGAAGAAGAAGAAGAAGAAGAAGAAGAAGAAGAAGGCGCGGCAGCTTTGGTTTGCGTAATGAAAAAATATCCCATGCCGTGATCAATCTGCTGGATCGCCGGCGGCGAAAGACCATCGTGCTCCAAATAACGCTTGCGAAAGTGAGGCTGCTGAAACGTGATTTGTACAAAGACACCACCTGGTACAAGCACACGCGTCACCGCGTCCATCATTGCGGCAGTGTCCTTGCGCGTTTCTTCATTGGGGTTCCACGGATCGCCTTCATCCGTGACAAGAGCGTCCATGGCAGCCTTGTCCACCACAAAGTCGAAACTTGCATCGGCAAATCCTGACAGAGACCGCATGTCCATCGTTTCCCACGTCAAGTCCGGGTATCGCGCGCGCATGCTCAAAATCACAGTCTCTGAAAAGTCGATACTTGTTACCTGTCTTGCCACCTGCACGTCTCCATCATCTCCCGACCCCCCCTGCGCCAGAGAATTGGAGAACCCCGAATTTCCGCAGCCAACGACCAGAACTCTAATGGCATCGTCTCCTTCCTTCTTGCCCGCCGCAAGCACGGGCTCCAGCAGGTGCGCAACCACGCCGTAGTCGGCCAACCACTCGTACGCCTCTTCCCGTGCGAAGCGGGCCTCCCAGTACTCGCGCGTCTTGTACACGCGGTTGTCCGCTGGTGGCTCGTGCTCCTTGTCCTCGTCCTCGTTCTTGCCCTTGCCCGGCTCCCCTGCGGTCTCCGCGTCCTGCTCCTGCTGCGTCTCGGCCGCGAGCGCGGCTTCCTCGCGCTCCATCCTGCCTGCTTGCTTTGCTTTGCTTTGCTTCGCTTTGCTTTGCTTGGCTTGGCCTTTGTCTTGTCTTCTCTTGTCTGTCTTGTCTCGTCTTGGTTGGAAAAACAAGGCAAGCCCAAACAAAGCAAGCACGCAAGCAAGCAAGCAAGCAAGCAAGCAAGCAAGCAAGCAAGCACGCAAAGCCCACGTCGAAAGAAAGAAGAACAAGAGGTCCGTCTCGGGCGCGGCTCTCGCAGCGGCGTGAGCTGGCCGGTCCCAGAGGCCGGCGACGGACCGCCCTGTCGAGGGCGAACATACGCAACACGCCGAGGCCGCACGAGACGAGACGAGACGAGACGAAACGCAGAGGTGGCACAGCAAGCGAAATCAGAGCAACGAAGAGCGCGCGTGACCCACGCTCATGCCCAAGCGACGAGGGAAACCCAGCCGCAACGGAGGCATCACGGGCCAAGGCCATGGCCCCGCGAGCCCGGTAGCCGTCAAATCCGCGTCTGCGCGCAATCTCGTCAATAGCAATGGTACCCTCAAGACCGACGATCCAGATGGCCCTCGCGAGGTCAACGAGGCAGCCGAAGAAGAAATGCTCGTGCTCGAATCCATCTTTGGCAGCGAAATCGTGCGCGATGGCCACGTCTGGGGACAACCCAAAATCAAAATACTCGTGCAACCCCACCTCTCACAGCGAGGTGGCCCACAAGCTCATGAGAATGTGCTCAAGGCTGAGCTCGAGGTGGTTTACACCAAAGCCTACCCGCGCACGCCCCCCACAATCAAGGTGCTCCAAGCACAAGGTATCAAACAGGAGAGCGCCAAGCTACTCGAGAAAGTCATTCGCCAAGAAGGACTCGCAAAGGCTGGCCCAGATGCCGAACCCTTTTTGTATGATATTGTGCAGACCACGCAGGCCTTTCTTCTCGAACATCGCGTGCGCACGACCTCGTTTTACGAAGAGTTTCAGGCCAAAGAGGCTCGAGTCGCAGCACAGCAGCGCGTGCTCGAGGCGCAGCGAGTCGAACAGGAACGCCGCAAGGCTGCCAACCTCCATGCCCGCGTCGATCGCGCGCTCGATGCCCCTGCGATCCCGTCTCCCCTCCTCACCGCCGTGCAATCTGACCCGCTCACAGCCCGCCCTTCTTTGCAACGACAGGAGGACCTCGACGCGGAACCAATGCTTCCGCTCGCGCTCCCTCCAGGCGCGGGGCCCTCCACAAATTCGCGCTACCTCAAAGACTTCGACGAGCTCCAGGTCCTTGGGGTTGGAGGCTTTGGCAAGGTCGTCAAGGCTCGCAACCGTCTTGACGGCCGTGTCTATGCCATTAAGAAGATCAAGTTCGAGGGCAGCGAAAACGACATGAAGCTTTTGCGCGAGGTTACTTCGCTCGCAAAAATGTCACACCAATACATTGTACGCTATTACCAAGCCTGGGTCGAAGAGACTGAAGATGATGATAGTGACAGTGACGGCGATGACCTTGACGATGGGTTCGGCACTGACTCGGTCACGACAGGCCAGCGGTCTTCGCGAGGCCCCATCTCGCATGTGCTCATGTCTTCGACGACCCCAAATTCGAAAGAACCTTTTTCCACATCTTCTTCTTCCGACACTCTGTCTCATGCAGGGGGCTTTCTATTCTCGCCTGCCTCAGTCTCCAAGTCTAGGTCGAGCGCCGAAGCCAGCGACGAGTCTGACGTGGAGTCTGAAACCTCGTCCTCCTCGTCCTCTTCGTCATCTGCCTCATCTGCGGCCGAGTCAGAATCAGGATCTGAAGCGGGCCCATCCTCAGACTCGGACGCGGCTTCCGACTCGGCGTCCTCGAACGACTTTCCCTCTGTTGGCTATGACTTTGGCGACTGGTCCGATGAAGAAGGCCTTGGCGCGGACGAGACACTCGATCAGGCTGCGAGTGGAATCTCCTCGTCAGGATTCCGCTATGCAGGAGCGAGCAACTCATTGGCAAGGCTCTCTGCGCGCGGTGAAGAAGCTGACTTGCATGAGGCATCATCCGGAAAACATGGACCCAATGACGAAGAGGAGCCGCGCATTCGTCAGACTCTCTACATTCAAATGGAGTATTGCTCCGGGCAGACGCTGCGGCAGGTCATCGACGAAGGAAGACTGGCCGGCCAGCAAATTACCGTTTGGAAACTCTTTCGTCAGCTTTGCGAAGCGCTCGTATATGTACACGAAACCTGCCACTTCATCCACCGAGATCTCAAGCCCGACAATGTCTTTCTCGACGAACATGGCAATGTAAAACTTGGTGATTTCGGCCTTGCCATCACATCTGCCCCGGCTTCGGCCCACGCTGCCGCGGTCGCTGTGGCCGCAAGAGTAGCAGCCGCCGCTGCAGACGCCGCCACCGCTGCCAACGCTACGACAGATGCGGACGCAAGGAACACTCCCACTGGCAAAGGCAAAGCACCAAAAGCAACAAAGGAGGCAAATGGCAAAAGCAGGACCAAAAAAAAGGGGAAAACCAAAAAGAAAGCAGCGGCGAAGACGACGACGCAGGATCAGGCCACCCAGAAAAAATCCGCCTCCGCCACTTCCCGCAAAGAATTTGGTTCCGCCATCCCAGACCTGACTGAAGACGGCAAGACTGGCGGCGTTGGAACAGCTCTCTACCGCGCGCAAGAAGTGCTCTCGGGCCGGTACAGCGAAAAATGCGACATGTGGAGCCTTGGGATCATTCTTTTCGAGATGCTTTTGCCGCCTTTCCCCACAAGTTTGGAGCGAATACGCACACTGATGGAACTTCGCGAACATGGTCGCGTAGAGTCGGTCTCGCTTCCGCGAAAAACGTTGCATCTGATCCAAGATCTCTTGGCGCACGACCCGGACAAGCGTCCGAGCGCGCAGACAGTGATTGGAAGGATACCGCACAAGCTAGAGACCGAGGAGCGGTACTTTGACGAAGTCTTACGTGTCGTACGGTCCTCGGACGCCTCGCCACTATACAGCCGCCTCATGGACGCTCTTTTTACCCAGCGCACGCGCGATGAGGTCTTTTTCACTTACGACGCTGCCCTTTTGCAGGACCAGTCGACCGTGGACCATTTGGCGCATGGCCGCGAGCTTGCAGCCCAAATGGCTGCATTTGGCGAGATGCAGCAGGCCTTTGCGCGTTTCGGGGCGATTCCCTTTTCTGCCCCCTTGCTCACTCCGAAACGAGCCGCGCCGTTTTCTGCTGCTGCGGCAACCGTGACGGGCAATCTATCCCAAGAACCGCAAGACCCTTCCACTACGCAGCTCATGGATGCACAGGGCACAATCGTGGAGCTCCCGCGCAATCTCACGCGTCCCTTTGCACGATACCTCGCTTTGCGCGGCAACGTTCTCTACATGAAGCGTTACGAGGGCTCGCGCGTGTACTCCACGGCCGAACGCAACAACAACAGACTCGGCGGCCAGCCTCGGTCCAAGTTTCAGGCGGCATTGGATGTCGTCGCACCACTGGCCGATCTGGAGACAATTGATGGCTTTGCATCCGCGTGGCGCTCCGACTTTTTTCACGGCATGCTTGATGCCCTCGGCCAGGGCGCAAAATTGCCTGACGGCTGGCCGCCGGCGCCTGGCCTTGCCGTCGTGTATATTCAAGACTACAAACTTCAGCGTCGCGCGCTCCGCCGCGTTTGCGGCATCGACCTCGATGACCCCAAAGTCGACGCAGCGCATGTTCTCAGCACGCTCGACGCCGTGCACAGCGCGACCTCGTGGCCGGCCGCGCGCAAACGACTCGTGGCTTCTCGTCTCTTTTCGCAAAAACAAGTTGCCACGCTTCGTCCCTTTATCGTTGCGGAGGCTCCAAAGAAGACTCCAAAAAAGCAAAAGAAGGGCCACAACAAAGCTTCTCCGGACGACGAAGACAGTGTCGCATCAGAAGATGCTGACAAATCCGCAAACGAAGCGGCAGAGAAACAAAGGGAACTGCTCAAGCTCTTTGGTGACGAAAGCGAAACGCGGCACCTGCAGGAACTTCTCCAAGAATCGAGCTTTTGCTGCAAGTTTCGTCCGTGGTTGGCGCCCATTCCGGGCATGACTTCGGGTCTTTTTTTCGCTATTTTGCTTCGGGCGCCACAACCTCAAGGCGCCTCCGTGAACAAGCGCCGCGGACGGATCAATACCACAGACGATTCGGATGGCGCGCGTCATGCAAAGGCACCCTTGCGTCATCAGTCGAGCAGTATTTGTGCGCAGTACGGCGGCGGCGAATTCTACGTGGCTGCAACTGGGGGCCGCTACGACGATTTGGTACGTAGCTACCAAATGCAGGATTATCATCTGGAAAGCTCGCGATTTGGCCCAAGCAAGGCCTGCTTGGGTGTGCGTTACCACCTTGAACGCATCGCGCACCATCGTAGCACAAACCTCCCTGCAATTGTTTCAGTCCTCGTTGCCGCTCCCTCTGACGACGAGCCCACCTCCGCGGAGGACTGTGCGCAACTCGCGCGTCTTCTTCGTGAGCAGGGTGTCGGTGCCGATTGGGTTCATCCATTTGTGCACTCACCAGCCACTAGCGATATCATTTTGCGGTATTGTAGGCAGCGTGGGATTCCTCTTGTGATCAATAAACGCCGCGCCAGCTATCGTGTGCGGGGCGCGCGCTCTTTTCAGGACAAAGAGTTCATTCACTGGGAGCAAGTTGTCAATTACGTCGAGTCTGTACTTGCCGGTGACACCTGAGCGCAAGTTTGCGTCCTCGCTACCAAAAATCTACAGATTTCTTCCCCCTCCCTCAACAGATTTCTTCCCCCTCCCTCCTCCCACAAAAAGACGACACCTGCAGCCAGAAAGAAACGACTTGCGTGCCCGCAGACGGGACCTCTAGACAAGCCTGAACATTGTACGTAATTTTCCATTCTTCCATCCGAACGACCTTGAGCTCAAACCTTTCGCACTTTGGCCGACATCTCCTCTTCCGAACGGCAAGAGCAAGTTGCAAGTAAAGTCGTTTTCTTTGTAAAAGCAGTGCCCTGTTCTGCTCTGCTCTGCTCTGCTCTGCAACACCGCAACGATACGTCTTCCCTTCATGTCAGAGCCTGGGAGGAAATTTTTGTGTGATAATGCAGCATCGCGGGCAGCATCGCGGGCAGCATCGCGGACAGCATCGCGGGCAGCATCGCGGACAGCATCGCCAGCGTACTAGGCTGCTGCAACTCACTCACAGGCAGCAAAAAAAAAAAGAGTGAAAAAAACGTTTCAAACGTTTTTCCTCATATTAACCCTGGCGGGTATCGAACCCGCGATCTCCTGATTAGAAGTCAGGCGCCTTATCCACTTGGCCACAGGGTCTTCTGGCTAGTCTTCACACTGCGTGAGGTGCTACACTTCCTTTTAACTAACGAGGCGACTGTTGGCGGTGGCCCATGCGGTCCTTGCTTGCTCGCGACACGGGCGAGCTCGATAGGGCAAAGCCCGATGCAAGGGCGCACGGACGTTACACCATAAACGTGCATTGTAAAAGCTGAGTACGCAAAAGTGTCGTGTTATTTTTCTTGCGGCTCCTTGCAACACAGCAAAAGCTTGCAGATCGTGCCATACCCAGCACGTATGCTGCCCGACAGATGGCGGTACGAATCTGATGGTACGAAACCATTGCAAAAGAGTAAATTCAACACCAAGTAGACTTTCCTCTATACCCTCGAGAATTCCGAGAGGAATGACAGTGAGAGAGTTCAAGATTATAAGGGGAAAAAATCCGATCGGCTGGCAGATTTGCGATCAACGATCAAACTGTTTGATCTGATGACGAATCTGGGGACGGAATATTCAAGCCTAGCCGGGCCGTGGCGCACTTCCTGTGTTGTCGTAATAGTTGTGGCTACGCTGTTCCGAAAGTTGTTACCACTATACCATACTTCTTCAAGCCGTCTCTGATACTTTGGCAGAGGCGCGCTCACAGCAAAGATAGAAAAGGCGGAGACCAAGCAAACCGCTTTGCGAGCTGCGACGGCCACGCGACGCGGAAGGACGCGAAGAGCTTGTGGAGGAACGAAGGCGTGCTAGCGCTGAGGTTGTGAGAAGCTGCGCGTCGTACGGGCCCTGCGAGAGCTACGAAACGTCCAGGGCTGGTTCATCCGAATTCGTTGGTGCGCCACAACTGCACCTGCCGCGCTTGACAACGAGCGGGAGCTGGACGTCAAGATCGAGAGCAAGGCAAACAAGAGCGAACAAAGATGGCTGAGCAGCGTCAGTGCGACAATTTCATCGGTGGAGTCTTCGTGGCACCCGCTGGCGGCGAGTATATGGATGTAACGAGCCCGGCTGATGGCAGTGTCTGTGCCAAAGTGGCTGTGAGCGGCACCGCCGACGTGGACGCTGCTGTGACGGCGGCGAAGAAGGCCCTCCCGCAATGGAAGGGACTCACGATCAAGAGCCGCGCAGCATGCATGTTCAAGCTGCACCACCTCGTGCAGGAGCACGCGCTTGAGCTCGCAACCCTGTGCACACTTGAAAATGGCAAGACGATTGCAGAATCGTTGGCCGAGGTGGCCAAGGGTAACGAAACAATTGAGTGGGCGTGCTCGCTGCCACAGCTTGCGCAAGGCAATATTTTGCAGGTCTCGCGTGGCGTCATGTGCCACGATGAGAACGAGCCGCTCGGTGTGGTGGGCTGCATCGTACCATTCAACTTTCCCTTCATGGTACCGTGCTGGACGACGCCCATCGCTCTGACCATGGGCAATGCCGTGGTACTCAAAACCTCGGAAAAGGCGCCAATGGCAATGACGCGTTTCGCAGAGCTCGTTAAAGAGGCGGGTGTCCCGGATGGCGTCTTCTCGATCGTGCATGGTACCGTTGATGCTGTCAACGCCGTCTGCGACCACGAGGGCATTTGCGCCGTGAGCTTTGTGGGCTCCAGCCGCGTTGCGCGCATCGTACACCAGCGGTGTAGTGCGCTCGGGAAACGCGTCCTAGCGCTGGGCGGCGCAAAAAACCATTTGGTTGCCCTGCCAGACTGCGATGTGGCCATGACGGCCGCGGACATTGTATCCTCCTTTTGCGGCTGCGCCGGTCAACGCTGCATGGCGGCATCCGTTCTTCTTACAGTCACGGCGCAGCCCGGTCTCCTTGACGAGGTTGTGGCCAAGGCCTCGGAGCTCACGGCCGGCCAGGGTGCCGGGAACCTGGGCCCTGTCATTGACGAGGCTTCCCAGAAGCGCATCCTTTCGTACATTGAGGAAGCCGAGGCGGGCGGCGCCAAGATTCTCCTTGATGGCCGTTCCTGGCAGTCTGCGCAGCCCAAGGGGACATGGCTTGGTCCTACGGTGATTCTGCACACGAAGAAGACGGACCGCGCTCTTCAGGACGAGATTTTTGGCCCCGTGCTTTCGGTGCTCGAGGTCCCAGATCGCGAGACGGCAATCGCCATTGAGAATGCCCACCCGGCTGGTAACGCCGCCTCTGTGTACACTAATTCGGGCGCTGCTGCTGACTGGTTTTCGCACCATTTTCGAGCCTCGCAAATCGGCGTCAACGTGGGTGTCGCTGTGCCTCGAGAGCCCTTTTCCTTTGGAGGCATGTACGGCACCATTTCCAAGTTTGGTGAACACGACATCACCGGGACCGGCGCGATGAACTTTTTCTCGCAAAAGCGCAAGATCACCACCAAGTGGGCCAAGTTTGACATGGGCGATGCTGCTCAGTTCAAGTGATTGTCAGCGCTGTCTCATTCTCTTTACATCTTGCTTGACACCCCTTGAGGGGCTGAAGCAGCCGTCTCGCAGGCGAGGCTCCGCGTGGCGTCAACATTCCGTTTCTTCTTTCTCTCTACATCCTTTTTTACGTTATAAAATGATAGAGTTGCTATGGTAGTCAGAGAAGATCGTTTCGCTAAAGTCAGCGTGCCCTCTGTTTGGTCGGCGTCTCGCGATTGTTTTCAGAAGAACACAAACGTTCTTGTATTGTACACATAGGTTCATTACCCAAACTTTCTATTTGGCACGAGGATCACGATGCCAGTGATGGTTCGGCCATTTCGGATTGTCACAGACGGGGCATTCTACGTACTAATCATCAGAAGAAAAGAAATTGTCCTGCAAGGGCTCATGAGCACAACAAAGGATCATCGTAGATCTTACTCAAGTCCTCCCTCCCGCCTGTCGCGCATAGGACGAGGGCGTTTTGCTCGATGGTGCTGGTGAGTTTCTTCGTGAACGAGTTGTTCGCTCTCCTGTCCCCGTTGCGTGACGATGTGGCGGCTCTGTGGTGATGCAACAACCCTCGCATCGCCTGCGTCTGCGAGACCGGGTTCTTGAGAACGAGGCACTGTCGAGCCCGGATCAACACCGCCTCGCATGTCAATGTTGTTGCTCGATGCCCACGCTGCGCTGGCGGAGCTTACCCCAGGTCCGGACTGAACAGCGTCATAGGATCCCTGTTGTTGCTGCTGTTGCTGCTGTTGCTGCTGCTGCTGCTGCTGCTTGCGCGAGGCACCACCCGCTGGTAGCTGCCGTTTTCGCGCCTTGTAAGCATACTGGCGCTTCCACTTTTCTGCCATGAGTTCCTTGAGTTGCAATTCCTCATCTTCGATCTGCTTTGCAAAGTGATCAAACTCAGTTCGGCTCTCCAAGGACCTGAACTTTTCAAATGCAAAGGTGAGGACAGTGTTGAGAAACCGGGCTTCTGGGCCAAAAGTGTCAACGCCCATGGCCTCGCGAAATGCTCTGCTTTTGAGAATGTTCCGGTTCTTGACGGATAGCTTCAGCTTGGTGCGCCCCTGCACTAGCGGACTTGGTCGCGTCTCCACATCGTCGCCTCCGCTGCCGCCCACATCGCCGGGCGCGTGTTGGCCAATATCAGGCCCACTTGCGTCTGTCACCTTGTGTCCATTTCCTAGTGTTGCGTTCGCTCCCGTAGCTGTCTCCATTTGCACAGGGCCTTCTGAGACTACAAGAGGCGGCCCGCCAGGGTCCTCGGCGTGATTCATCGACACTTGCTCCTCTGAGGTTTGCTGGGACCGTCGCGAGAGATGTCGGTCGACTTGACTATCGTCATGGCTTTCGTGATCAAGGTGGTGACTCGTCACCCCGCGATGTTCGTGAGGATCGAGAGGTTCTGTATGCGATGGGTGAAGATGATCATGATCATGATCATGATCATGACCATGATCATGATCATGAGAGTGGTCAAGGTGGAGCTGGTGCTGATGCTGGTGTTGGTGTTGATCATGCACGCTGTGATGGTGGTGGTGATGATGGTGGTCTTCCTCTTGTTCTTGTTCTTGCTCTTGTTGTTGTGGTGGTGGTCGTTGTGGTTCTTGGCGCTGTTGCTGCCGCCGCCGCCGCCGCTGCTGTTGCTGCTGCTGCTGCCCATGTTGTTGCCGCTGCTGATGATCGTGCTCCAATTGCTCCTGCGACTGGTCAGTATGCGTGGTGATAAGCGAGGTTCCGAGCTCGACCGCCCGTGCGTGGGCCTCGTCATGGTCGGCGTGCATTTGATGCGAGGTAAGTTCTTCCTCCTCGTGCTGGACACTGTCGTGAACCTCTTCGTCCTCATCTTGTGGGATGCCTGGACTCTCTGGAGCTTGATCAGGATTTCCGTCCTCGCGTTCGTGCATGTCCTGTGCCCTCGCGTCATCTTCAGGCTTGTGACCGAGATCAAGGTCTTCGTGCGACGTCCCGCGCTCGAGGTCCCCACCGATGGACGTTGGGCTCGCGTACGCCACGTCTGTCTGCATGTTGAACCCAGACGCGCAAGCCTCGGTGACCCGCCGTCTTGTCGCTCGTGCCCTCGCTTCGCGCCGCCCGACCCCGCGCCCGCCGCTGGCGTTTGATGGCCGTCGACTCTGCGTGCGTGTAATCTGAAGTTTGTCTGGTCGCAAGTCAAGTCGCACGGATCGTTTTATTTTACAATCGTCGCAATCGTCAGACACCTACACACACACATACGCCTATGAGCACAAGCTTTCTTTCGTGGTTCGCGAACAACACTTGTGAGCCTGGGATCGATGAAAGGCGAAAATCTTTCTTTTCATGCCATAGGCCTACTTGTAATGGCTAAGCATGAAGTTTTGATACGTACGTGTCAGTGGCCTCGTGGGGAGTCCTCAAGTTGCAGGGCTGCGAGCGAATATCTGAGAAACGCAAGCTGAATGACGCGCGCGGCCGCATTTCGCTTAAAGTCGTCATTGTCTGTGGGGTCAAACTCCAAAACGTCGGTCGAAGGCAGTGTCGAACGAGATTTGCGCGACACACCTCGTGACTTCGCGTCGCCAATGTTCTTGTTGTTGTCCTTGTCGTCGTGGTCGTCGTCTTTTTGTAAGCTGTGCTTGGCACTTTGCTTGCGATCTTGCATCAATTCGTTTTCGAAATCGGCCTCCTCTTGTGCGTCGTCATCGTCATCGAACTCAAAATCTTCATCGTCATACGAGGACGCATCGTCCGCGGACGTAGTCGACGCCGAAGGGCTGTCTGACCTTTCGGAAATCCAAGATGCCGTTGACGAAGAAGTAAATTGGCGATGAGCGTGGGCATAACGTTGTTGCCGAACGGGACTTGTACCTTCTTCAATGAGCCGCTCAAAAAGCGCACCACCAGAGCTAAGGCTTCGTGACGAGGAAAGCAGACTCTGCGAGGACCTCGACGAGGCCACGGACCCATTGGTGGCGGGATCAACGTCGTGATCTGTCTGAGGTGCTGCATGACGAGGCTGGCCCAGTCTGCAAGACAATGGAGAAGGCTGCGCGACGCGCTCCTGCTGGTTCTTGGCGTCATGCTGGATATCCCTGTGATTCTGTCGCTCCCATTGCTCTTCTTTTTGACTTTGTTGCTCATTGTCAATTTCTTGTACGTGCTGCTGCTGTTGCTGCTGCTCCATCTTCCAAGCAAGCGCACGTGCAAGAGGATCATTTCGACCTCGAAGCTGGTCAATTGGCGGAAGCGACACGTCTTGCGCACTGCTAAGAATATCCAGCACTTCATTTGCGTCACGGGCTTTCGCAGCGCGCTCGCGCGGATTGATTTTGTGTGGGAGCTTTTTCGAAAGAGAGCGACGCGGCGCCGATTTGGCCTTTGTATGGCGACGCGCCCCCGCGTGATTGCCATTCGGGCCAAGGGGAAGCACTGACACCGACACGACAGCTCCGGCACCCGCGTGCTTGCGAGCGATGCGTTTACGCAAGGTCTCGGCCTTCTTGCGCATGTCTTCCTTGCGCTCTTCTTCTTCACGTAAATGTTGTTCCTCGAGCCGTTTCTGCTCCTCTTTTTCTTTGCGCTTTTGCTGAGCGACGCGCTTGAGGCGAGATTGACGCTGTCGCTCATGCTCGGCAGCCAGCTGGAGTCGGCGCTCTTGCTTTTCCTGTTGCTTGATTGCATCAAGCGCCTTGCGCTGACGTGCTTCGGCTTGCTCAGCGCGTGCGCGACGCGCGGCTTGCTTGCGAATTTTTTCGAGTCGTGCTTGGTCACGCTGTTTAAAGGAAGCCATGCGCTTCTTCGCAGCAGCCCGGATCTCGCGCTGCTCGCGCTCGTTTTCTTCAATAAGAGCCTGCAGGCGCTTGCGCGTCTCCTTGCTAGCCTCGGCGAGACTCGCCTCCGAGGCTGCTGTGGGGGCGCTCTTAACCAACGTCGGCGCTGTGGGTTCACACCCCTGTTGTCGTTGGAGGGACGCCCTGCGCGCGGAGACTACTTGGGCGCGATGGGCGACGCTGGTCTGTCGAGCGGCGTCAATAGTGGGCGCAGCGGACTCCATGGCTACGTCCTTTGTCTGTGTGGAAATGGCTGCGTCTTTTTCGGGTTGCAAGATCGAGGCAGCAACTCCAGCAGATGCAGCAGCGGCGCGCTCCTCCTGCACGCGGGCCTCGAGAAGAGCCTCGCGTTCTTTTTCCTTTTTGCGCAAGGCTTTGCGCAGAGCCATCTGTCGCTCCTTTTCAATTCGAAGCATCGAAGCACGACGCTGCTGCGCGATGCGCTCTTGCTCAGCAGCCTTGAGTTTTTCTGCCCTTGCGCGAGCCTTGCGGCGTTCGCGGCGTTGCTCGGCGACAAGGCCCCCGAAGTCACTCTTTTTCCGTCGCCACGGAAGCAGAATGATGCCGTCCTGGTCCGCCTGCTGTTTGCGGAGCTCGGCGCGCCATCGCTTGCTCGCAATATCCTCGATCTCCATGCAGGCTTGTTCGCGCTTTTGGTTTTCGAGAGTGCGGGTCAGCGCATCTTCGAAAGCCATGAGATCCCGCTCACGCGCCTCGGCACTTCGCCGATTGCGATAAATGAGCATCGCAGATGCGCGCTCGCGTGCTTGGAAACTACGAAAGGCGCACTGAAGGCAGATGGCGCATACGCGGTGCCTTTCGGCGCGCGCGAGGCGTCTGTCCGTGTAGCCGCGCCAGATGGCCTGCGCGGAGAGTGCAGCCTTCTCACGACGAGAGTGTCGTAACGCGGCCTCTTTTCGTGCCAAGAAACCTCGAACGATGCGCTGTGCGTGAACTGCGCAGCGTGTGTGAAGGACAAGAACGCGAAGTTGTAATTCTCGCTTGCTGAGCCAGATTCTCGCTGCGCGCTGCATTACGAGGATTGAGTCTAGCGTGAGAAGCGCAACACATGAGCGCTTCCAGTCGCGCCAGGTGCGCCAGGTTTGTTGTACCATTGTCGCTGCGTCTCTGCGCATTTCCATTTCCATTTGACGCTTTTGTCTGTCGAGTTGGCGCAATTTCATTTTCAGGGCGAGCGCACTTGCCTCGCGCTCCTCGCGGTCTTTTTCGCGCACGCGACGTTCTGCCTCTTCGAGTCGTTGCTCCTCGAGCGCTGCGCGCTTGCGCTCCAGCGTCTTGCGTCGTGTTGCAGCCTCGAGCGAGGTATCCTTGTACATGCCAAAGACATGGTTCTTGGCGAGGCTCATGTTGGGCCTAGGCCAGAGAGCGCGCGTGTGGACGCTTGTATGCGCACGCGCGCGCACGCGAGCGAGAGGAAAGAGTTGACTCTGCGGCAGTCCAGACGTGGCCACCCGCGCCACGTCCAGTCCGCGCTGAGCTGGCAAGCACGAGAACTGCGCGCAGAGGACCAAGAAGTAATCCGAGGCCTCCTCGGCCCGGCCATACCAGAGGACTGCTCACAATGTCGTAGTAGTCGTGACTCTAGGCTAGCCTCTGGTAGGCCAACCTAGGCCAGGTTATGATAAGGAGAAGGGAGACCCAACGGATATAAAGAGGGCTATTTAGAGGTCTAACGTCTTTGGTCGAGTGACTGAGGTGGATGTCGTGACAATGACGGCGGAGGACACTTACCACCTCGACAAACGGGTGTTGAGGACTACGGGCCGATGAAACACAAATCGTCGACACTTTTTGTCAGAACGCTGATGCGCGGAAAGTAGTTCAAGGAGAGACAAAACCTTTTTGACCTTGTTGAGCGGGTCTTCTTCACTTGAGCTCTCGCGGACTTTTCTTGGCTCCCGCTCTTCTCTCGTCCCCTTTTGACCAGAAAGTCTGGCCTGCGGTCTTTCGTGAATAAGATCGCCCGATACGGCAATACCAAGTTCGCTGCTGACCGCCTGTTTTCTTGAAAAGTGAAAGAGGGGAAGAGTACAACGAAAACGAGGAAAGTGAAAAGAAAAAGATTGCTATATGTGCAGAGAGCAGGCAGGCGTTCTTGAAGATAGAGTCAATCAGGCCTTGGAGGCAGAGGTGGCCTTGTCTGCGTGTTCCTTTGCGGTTTGTGATGACTTTTTGTTCTCGTAGTCCTTGTACTTTAGTTTGTTGTTGAGAAGGTTGTGCAGCGCAATGATGGAGCGAATGAGCGCCGACAGGTAAACGACAAGATGCATGTCGTTGATCTTGACAAAGTAGGACTTGACGAGCGCCTCAATGTTAAGGTTGGGCAGCAGGTTGAAAATGTCCTGCATGTTGTAGACAACCTGGTTGTTGACGGGAAGGTCGCCCTTGACAACGGCGTCCATGTAGGCGTGCATCTCCTCGAGGCGAGACTTGAGCCCACGCAGGCCCTCCATCTTGTGCGCAACGCGTGAGGCAAGCGTGCTGACGGTGGGGTCGTTGATGTCGCGCAAGAGGTGCTCGACACCAACCTCCTCGGCCTCATACGCCTCAATGAGCGAGTCAATGTGCTTAAAGGTGCGCACCGTCTCCTTTTTGTCATTTACCTCCTCCATGGAGTAGTACGCCTGCGTGGGCACGCCCTGGACCTCTGGTCGGATGTCGACAATAACCAGGACCGGGTTCGAGCAATAGCGGCGAAAGAGGACGTCGAGCTGAAGATCGTTTTGGCGGATCTTCGGGCCGGTCGAGTAAAAGCCCACGATGCGCTCCGAGGCGTTGACCTTGCGGAACATAGCAAACATGTTTTCGAGAAAGCTGTGGTCCAGGTACCAGATGGTGGGGTCCTTCATGTCCTCCTCGAAGGGCACGGCGAAGGAGTTCGAGATGTCAACGCGTCCCTTGTGCGTGGACCCGAGGAGAACACCCACGACGCGCTTCTTGGTGTCGCGTGCGACACGGTTGTAGTGGTCCACCACGCTCAGAAGAACGAGCGGGTGCACCACGGCGCACTCGGGCTCCAGTGGCGTCGGCATGGTGCCTGGGTTGCTGGCTGCGCGCTTCGCGGCGTCTGGCGTGTCGATGTCCAAAGCAACGGGCGCAACACGCGATCGGAGCTTGGCTCCGGCGTGCCCAGCGCGCTAGACGCGAGCGAGGCCGAGCGGCTCGACCCGCTCTCTTCCTTGACGTGTCTGGCCGCGGACGATCCGTACCGCGTCGTGCGTCGAGGCGTACGAAGGGTCGCGCGACAAGCGAAGCTGCCTTGCGGCAAGCGGGAAGCGAGCGAGCTGCCTTGCGAAGCTTCGCCTCAAAGAGGTCTATTCGCGCCTCGTTGGGCCACTTTATAGGAAGAAAAAAAATAATCTGGACTTTGCCGATTCACGAGGCCGTCCTTACCAGCGGCCGTTTTTATTGAGCGCCGCGAAAGACCTTGCATGTATTGCATACGGATGGTGGTGGTGAAGAAGCACGGCAATTGACGAGTTAACATCGTTGAATGGGTTCACTTTACCTTCAATCGTCATGATACTCGCCTCTCCGTCACTCAGTTACCGTGCAGAAAGGGACTCAGCCGAATGTCAAGTTCAACTATGTGGCGCCAAGAGGGAAAGGGATCCTCAAACAAAGAAAGTAAAGCGATTCTTCCAGTATACAAAGTCCTTTGCGCCGCCTCGAAAGGAGTTTATACTTCATTTCAGATTTTAAGAAGTAAATGAGAACACGACGATTTTTGAGCTTTTAAATCAACAACAAGAGCAGAACTAGCCTAGTCGCCTGGACGAATGAAGATTGAGACCGAGAGTCAAAGAGGGAGCGAGCTTACGTGTTGCGCTACCAAAACTCGGCAACCCCCCAAAAAGGACCGTTTCGAGACGGTTCAAGAACGGTTTATCAACCGATCGTCGTGTCTCCGTTTGCATCATCGCCGCATACACTTCTTTCTTCTTTTGCACACGCGAACGGCGACGGAAAACGCAGCGTAGTCGACCATACCGCGCGCGCGAAAAGGTTCATCGTTGGCACCCCTCGCGGCACTTGGCGAACCTTTCACAGAGGTACCTCGAACGAAAGTAGTGCATGCGTGCGTGCGAGCGTGCAAGCGCAAGTGCAAGTGCAAGTGTTCTTCGGCCGCAAGGACAACGTAGCACTACCTTGTCGGTTCGCCAACAGAGAACACAGCGGTGGCGCTACCTTCGGCTACAGTGTCTCGCCTCGCTCTTCGCATCGTCATCAAAACACCGCAAAATGGACTTCCCCAGGAGCTCCTTTGCGGGCTTCGCGGATAGTCCAGAACAAGCAGCCATGCGCGAGTGCAAGTGCAACCCCATGTCGGGAGGTGCGCATAAACGACGGGCCAAGGGCAGCGTCAAGACAAGCGCAAACGACGGCAAAGATGACTCGAAGCAAGCGGCAACGACGAGTGCAAAGCCCGAGAAAGAAGCTCCCAAGTCAGCCATGGAGGAAACGAAAGTGTTCCTCCGCAATGTTCTGATCATCTGCGTTGTGATTGTCGGGCCTTATGCGCTCTTCCGCGGGTACATGTGGTCGATGCTCTCGTCAGGATGGTTTAGGCCCGTGGTCGAGCTCGAAGACCCTCGCCAAGTGCTTGTGGTAGGAACGCAGAGTTCCGGTACAACGGCCACGGCGCAAAGTCTGAATGAGCTCGGTATTGAGGTCTCACACGAATCTGTCGACGCCCAGGACGACTTTGCTCGCGACGGCACAGTGGGTTGGGCCCAGGGCATTCGATACCTGGCAAACGAAGAAACGCGCGCATCTAGACTCGACCTTGACACACTCTGCGAGAAGCCGCTGCTGCGCATTATGCATTCGACGCAATTCGAACAATCGTCGCAGTGTTCGTACCGGGTTGAATGGGATCGATGCTGGCAGCACGAATGCCACTCGGTGTTTTCGCACAACTTTGGGTGTCATCCGCACTGTACGCGGCCGCCGTATTTTGGTCGTGTTCTCTTGCAGGTGCGCGATCCCTTGCGAACAGTCGCTTCCCTGGTTGTCAAGTACTGCGAGAACGCGAACGCTGGTTCGCTCCCGCATCCTCTCAAGATGGCTACCTTGGAGGGACTGTTTGCCGACATTCCGTGGCGCGAGATGAAGGGTGGCTGCAAAGAGGTCTTTGGCCACTATTACGTTGCGTACAACCAACGAGTCATGGACGCCTTTGTCGATGATACCGAGGGAGTGTTTGCCTGGTTCCGCGTTGAGGACACGGACCCTTGCGCTCTGGCCAGGTTAGCTGGCGTGCTCGAACCAATTCCTGGGAGTCGTGATGTGACCTATGGGCCGACACGGGCACGTGCGCTCAAGGCGTGCGCCGGAAAGGAAACGTCTGCAGTGACCGAAAAGCCGAGCGGGGAGCTCAAGGCTCACGGAAGCGTGAATCGGGGTAATACCGGCAAGCTGCGCCTCGCGTGGTCGGATTTTGACGATCTCCCAGAACTCAAGGGGCGTCTGCAGGATCTTGCGCGTCGATTTGGCTATCCGGATGGCGAGTCATGAGGGCTGGACTATTCTATGGTCGAATTAAACGTGATCTTTTCTGCAGAAACTGCGCGTCGATTTGGCTATCCGGATGGCGAGTCACGAGGGCTGGACTATTCCATGATATAATCAAAAGTGATTCTTTCTGCAGGAGCTTGCGCGTCAATTTGGCTATCTGGATGGCGAGTCATGAGGGCTGGACTGTTCATGAGATTCCCGAGAGAGGGCAAAGACAAACCCCAAAAAAGACCAAATCGGGAAAAATCTAATAATAAATGCTTGGCATGTGTACATCATTGCTTGGTTGAAAGGAGCGGCAGGGGCGCCCTTGCTGAGCGCAGCACAGAGCTGGCCAGGATCTTCAACTCCAGCCAAGCGCCCCCCCCCCCCGTTGTTACTTTTCGAAAGAAAAAGCGAAACGAGTTTTGATAAACATGGGAAAATGCGGATTTCCATAAATAATCTGAACTGTAAGCTAGGACAAGTCGAGTCAAGTCGAGTCGAGTCGAAGGATGACGTGAAGATGACGGGCATGCAAAGCGGGTCACGGTGCCACGAGGGGAACAAACTGGCCCTTGGTCAGCATGGCGCGACCCGCGCGAGCATGATTTGCGCGACCCAAATATTGAGAAATGTAGTCGCCGACCTCTGCAAGCTGCTCCAAGTCAATGCCGGTGCTAATACCGAGGCCATGCAGCATGTAAACGACATCTTCGGTCGCGACGTTGCCCGTGGCGCCCTTGGCAAAAGGACAGCCGCCAAGACCACCGACGGAGCTATCGACAACGCTGACACCATTTTGAAGCGCAACGAAAATATTGGCGAGTGCCTGGCCGTAAGTGTCATGAAAGTGAACGGCAACCTTTTCGCGAGGCACGTGCTTGAGCACCTCGGTGAGAAGCACCTGCGTGGAGCCAGCGGTACCAATACCAATGGTGTCACCGAGACTGACCTCGTAGCATCCGAGGTCGATGAGACGCTCGCAGACCTCGACGACCTTTGCGGGCGCAATATATCCTTCGTAAGGGCAGCCGAGCACGCACGAGACATAGCCACGAACGCGAATGCCCTGGCGCTGGGCCTCCTCGCAGACGGGCTTGAAGCGGTCGAGCGACTTTTCAATCGTGCAGTTGAGATTTTTCTTGGAGAAGGCCTCGGAGGCGGCGGCGAAGACGGCTACTTCTTCAGCCTTGGATTCGAGGGCGCCGAGGAAACCCTTCATGTTTGGCGTGAGGACCGGGTAGCTGACGCCTTCTTGGCGCGAGATGCGCTCCATGACCTGGCGATGGTCGCCCATTTGCGGGACATAGTCCGGGGACACAAAGCTGGTTGCCTCGACGGTTTGGAGCCCCGTCCTGGAGAGGCGGTCGATGAACTCTACCTTGACGTCGGTGGGGATGATGGTTTTTTCGTTTTGCAGGCCGTCCCGGGGCCCGACCTCCACGATGCGGACGTGTTCAGGAAAGCCGGCCGACGAGAACGCGCGAGCGGCGGCGCCCGCGAGTCTTGGTCCCTCTCGTGGTCTCTTGGCTGCGGCGCCGAGGCCCGCCAGCCTCTGCGCCGCGCGCGCATTCCGCGTCGTCGTCGCCGTCGCCGCCGCGGCGAGCATCCTTTCTTCTTCCCCGCGCGTGCGTTTGTGCCCTGGCCTTCTTCGCTTTGCTTCGCAGCCGGTCCAGACCGCGCGCGCGCGTGTCTCTTGGCGCCTTCTTCTCCCGCTGCTGCCGCTGCTCCCCGGCGGCTGCGGCGGGCGGGCTTCGGCGTCCCTCGCTCCCTCGCGCGCGGGCGCTGCCGGCGGACGCTCGCTCGCTCGCTCGCTCGCTCGCTCGCTCGCTCGCTGCGTGCGGGACTGCAGGCTGCCTGCGCGCGATTGAGAATTGGATCATTCTTTCTTTCTTTCTTTCTCTCCCTCGTTCCTTCTTTCTTTCGTCTCCCCCTTTTCTCTCACCGGGGTCGTAAAAAACATGGCCCGGAAAGCACCGCGCAAGAGGAGACTGACATGAGGTGACGCGCGGCAGCCGCCTTAACGGCGCCCCGCGGCGAGCAGGCGCCGCGGCGGCGGCGAGAGGGGGCCCAGCCGGGAGGACCAGGCGCGGCCCACCTTAACCTGTCCGGCCAGGCGCCGCCGCCAAGATCAGTGGGATGGACCGCGCCCGCCTTCCTCGCTGCGCTGCCGCCCGCCCGCGTGTGCGTCGCGAGTGCGCCGCCTGCGCTGTCGCGGCTGCCTGCGCAGCAGCAGCGGCGGCTGCGAGCGCGTCTGGAGCGGGGGCCGCGCCGCGGCGCGCGCAGGAGGCCGCGTGCGCGGCCCGAGGCGGCCGGCCTCGGGCCGCCGCCGGCTTCGGTCCCTGGCGCCAGGCGAGGGAGAGGCGTGTGTGCGTGTGTGCACGCGGCGAGCCCTGCCTGCGAGCGGAGATCGAAGGGAGGAAGGCGGCGCGGCAGAGGCGGAACGGAGCGAGCGCCGAGCACGAGGCGCGGCGCGGCGCGGCAGGGCGGCGGGCGGCGAGGGCGCGGGGCGCGGCGCGGCGGCGGCGGCGGCGGGCGCGCGGGCGAGCGAGCGAGCGTGCCGGGTCGCGGGCGAGAGGGGCCGGCGGCGGGCGCGGCTGACGCAGGTACGGACGGCGCGAGAGCGCGAGGGACGAGGACACGCACGCGCCGCAGGAGAGCAGCGAGGCGAGCGGGCAGACGGGGAGGGAGACCGCGGCGGTGCGCGAAAGGCGGAGGCCAGCGCCCGCGTCGAGACCGGCCTCGCCTCGCCTCGCCTCGCCTCGCCTCGCCTCGCCTCGCCTTGCGTCGCCGGCAGACGGGCAAAGACCCTCGGAGTGGACGAGCACACGAAACTGTCCACTTTGCCAACCACATTGCCAGAAGAACCAAGATGGCCGGGAGCATCGAGAACGCGAAACAGGCGTTCATTAACAGAGACTTCAAGGGCGCGATCGCGTACTATGAGCGCGCGATCAAAGAGCTGCCCGAAGACCAGTTGCATGTAGCGTTGTCCAACAAGGGCGCAGCGCTCATGAACACGGGCCACACCAAAGAAGCGATCAAGTGCTTTCGCTTGGCGCTCGAAAACAAGGCAGATCATTACGAAAGTCTTCACAACATGGGTGTCGCGTTCACGGCAGACAAGAAATACAAGAAAGCGCTTGATTGCTTTGAAAAAACCATCGAAGACGCACCATTCTTTTATGCGTCGCATTGCGGTAAGAGCGAGGTACTAGCGTCCCTGGGCCGCTTTGAGGAGGCTGCCGCCGCGGCCAAAGCGGGTATTCAGGAGGACAACGAGCAGCCCATCGCATATGCAGATCTCGCGTACGCGTATCTCAAGTTGCGCCGCTTCGAGGCGGCGGTGGAAAATTACGAGCGGGCAATCGCACTCAAGGACCGGTCACCTGAAACAGCACGATTGTACGCGTTGGCGCTCTCGGAGCTCGCGCTTTCGCACCAAAAAAAGAACGACGTGAAACGTGCGCTCGACCTTTATGAGCGGTCCGTAGAAAAGCATGAGACGCCTCTGTCGCTACACAATCTCGGTGTGCTGCATCTGCGGCTGCGGCAGCCGTCCAAGGCCAAGACATGCTTTAGCAGGGCGCTGAAGCGTGATCCGGATTTCTTCGAGTCAAATGCGGCGCTCGGCGTTCTGCACGCGCGAGAGGCGCGCTACGACCACGCGCTGCCCTACTTGCGCCGCGCCTACGACGCGGACCCCCAAAATACAGAGAATCTGTACAATCTGGGCATCGTGTACATGAAGGAGGGCAAGCGCTCCGATGCGCAACGGGCCTTTAAAGTGCTGATCAAGCTGGACCCTAACAACCAGGATGCAAGCACGGCCCTCAAGCTCTTGAAAAAGTCCCAGTCTTCGTCACCTTCATCGGCAGTCTCGAGCCCCTCGGCGTACGGAACGACGGGCTCGACGCACTCGCAGCCGCGCTCGCAGCGGAGCTCGAGCGTCAAGCCTCGACGTAGCAAGCGTAACACGTACACTGTTGAGGAGCTTTTGGCGAATCCGCCGCCACCTGGCGTGGACCCAAAATTCCGCGAGTATTACCTAAGCGAGGAGGATTTCATGAGTATCTTTGGCATGAACGTTGAAGACTACGTCAATCTAAAGGACTGGCGGCGCGAGAAACTCAAAAAGGAAACTAATTTTTTCTAAAGTACGAAGGGAAAAGAGACTGATAGAACGAAAATTAGCCTCAGAGGCGAAACATGATAAGATAGCTTACTTTTTTTTGAGTTTTAACTTCTTTTGTCCATACTTTTGCCTTGATAATGGCACCTTGGTGTTCGCTCTTGTAACGTTTGCGCCGTCCTCCTTACGACGTTCGTTTCCTCTTCTTTGCGTCAAGTTCCTTCTCAAACGTTGTTGGAGTGATTCTGTTTGCAAAGCGTGCCGGCGAGAGCTCAAAACCAGCACCTTGGCCTACTACTCATTGTCTTTACATGTTAGAGAGCAAAGCGAGTGAACTTGCGAGGCTCTTTATCCTTTGCGGCGAGAACTCAAGAAAGATTGCCAGCACCTTGGCCTACTACTCATTGTCTTTACATGTTAGAGAGCAAAGCGAGTGAACTTGCGAGGCTCTTTATCCTTTGCGGCGAGAACTCAAGAAAGATTGCCAGCACCTTGGCCTACTACTCATTGTCTTTACATGTTAGAGAGCAAAGCGAGTGAACTTGCGAGGCTCTTTATCCTTTGCGGCGAGAACTCAAGAAAGATTGCCAGCACCTTGGCCTACTACTCATTGTCTTTACATGTTAGAGAGCAAAGCGAGTGAACTTGCGAGGCTCTTTATCCTTTGCGGCGAGAACTCAAGAAAGATTGCCAGCACCTTGGCCTACTACTCATTGTCTTTACATGTTAGAGAGCAAAGCGAGTGAACTTGCGAGGCTCTTTATCCTTTGCGGCGAGAACTCAAGAAAGATTGCCAGCACCTTGGCCTACTACTCATTGTCTTTACATGTTAGAGAGCAAAGCGAGTGAACTTGCGAGGCTCTTTATCCTTTGCGGCGAGAACTCAAGAAAGATTGCCAGCACCTTGGCCTACTACTTATTGTCTTTACATGCTATAGAGAGGAAAGCGAATAAACTTGCGAGGCTCTTTATCTTGCAAAGGGAACGCGCGTCTATCGTCCAAGAGTAAAGCAAGACACAAGTGTTTCCAGATAAATTAAGTATTGCCCGATCTCTACAATTTCACGCGTCGAAATCGAAGCCGGAACATCTTTACCAAATGATCTTGCGAGCGCCCTTTTCCATGCAAAGCAAATTCTCGTCTACTGTTCAAAAGTGAAACGATTCTTTCGTCGTGCTCGCGCTGTAAGCAGGCATCAAAGAGGCTCGATCCGCAAGAGCCTGTCCTTGGCACGCCAAATCTATGCATAGTACGAGCATGAGCTTTTCGCGCATACAACAGAAATCACCCTTTTTTTGGTCAAGATCTTCGGAGACTCTTTATTCTCCGGTTCGGTTGGCCCACGAAACGGGAGGGGCGAAGGAGAATAGAAAAGAAACTCTTGGTTCCGCGAACGTCCCCTTCAACGATAGAAACGTATAAACAAGAAAAGCGAGAACAAAAAGGGAACTAAAAGTATGAGATGGGAGGGACAGCGCGTCACATCGCGTCACATCACGGCACGGCACGTCACGGCGCATGCAGTGGCTATCGATTGCAATGTCTAACAAGTATGTTGCTAAAACTGTAAATGCATTATAAAGGGTGAACAAGGGGGTGAAAAGGAACTTGCAGTGGGGCTTGGCTGTCCTGTTGCTAAATGTGATGCGCGCGCCCCGTCGCGTTGGCCTGGTTGGCCATTGGCCGCGAGAAAACCCGACCAGGACTTACGAAAGGCGTTGTGTCAACCCCAGATGTCGCGACGAGTAAGCGGAACAGCAGCTGCAGAGCGTTGGATCAAGGTTGGGGAGCAGCCTCCAATCATGACTGAAAGCGACTCTGCGGACCAGCAACTGAGAGCAGCAGTTTTGAATTGTCCTTTTCGACACAAGTGCAAGCGAGGTGCAGCCAAAGGTTCGCATGAAACACACCTTTCTACAAGCGATGAGTCGAGCGACTTTCTTCGTGCGACACCTCGTTCCACCAACCGACCTGCAGGCCAACGTTTTAGCCACCCACCACAAACTAGGCAAGCCTGGTCGAAGTGACTAGGATGCAAGGATCATGGTGCTTTCAATGGCCACGAATGTACGTTCTGAAGTAAGGCAGTCTGAGGAAGGGCGACTTGCGTGGCGTGTCCCGCGGTCCGGCCAAGAGTGCGTGGTTTTGCACGCACGCCGGGGAGAATCATATTTCCGAGAAAGAGCGTTGAGGACAGTTTCTTTGAGGCTTGCGCGTGAAGCCAGAGAATGAACAAGTTGAGCGCGTGGGCGCCATGCTACGGGGCGAGACGACGAAGTTGTACGTGCGCCGGTTTCTGGCAACTCGCTTCGCCGACTTCCACTCCCCGGCAGGTCCTCTGGGGTGTGTAAGTCGGAAGCTCGCCAGGTCGCTTGGTCGGTGGCTGCTGCTGTCCTATGCCTGCACCTTGCAATCAAGCGTAACAACATCGCCCTCGAGCCAGGAAAATTGTCCTTGGGGATCGATTCAGCATACATCGAGAGCAAGGCTTGGCTCGTTGTGCTTGTGAAGGGGCTGCACATTGTCCAGGCCGCGTTTTCATCGAGTCCGGCTGGTTGTAAGAATGCACAAACGAAAAAGATTCGACACGGCACGGTGGATTACTCGAAGGAAGCGTCGCTGCAGGCTGCATAACAATTTTATCAGAGGCAGGCAGCCAGCCACAGCCAGCCAGCCACAGCCAGCCAGCCAGCCAGCCAGTCAGTCAGACTTTTAGCTTGTTATAAGGGTGCAGCCAGGGTGCCGACGAATCCGCGAGAAATCGCTTGCAATTGGCCGGCCCGTGTCGGTCGGTGCGTCTCGTTTGATCTAGTACGGCCGTCACGTCGCCTAATGGTGTCGGGGCTCTTGGCAGTTGTGCGGCGATTCTAGAGAGGTCCGCGCCTGGGCCGCGCGGCTGGTCGTCCGTCTACTTTTACAATTTTTCGCCCGCCCGCCCCTGCTCACTCGCCAACCAACTGCAAGCGATGACAACCGACGAGCTCTATTTTTTCGTTGTCTTGATTCGGTCCTTCCTGGACTTTTCATGGGATTGACCTGCCGCGTACTCGTCGAGTCGCATGTCGGTCGAGAGGAGGCAGGCGTGCACGTGCGCTGCGAAGGCTTCGTCGTGCACAAGCGGCAGCTGCAGAAGCGGCACGTGAATGGCCGCGCGAGCACGTGCACCGCGCCCAGATTCGATTTCTGTGCGATTGGTCGGCGTCCACGGCTGGCTGCTTCCTTATGACGTGTTGCGTCTCATTGCGTTGCGTTGAAAGCGCTTGGCCTTTCACACTTTGTCAATGCTCTCTCTCTACAGGGCGATGCACCCGGTCATCCATCCGTTCCTTGCGAGTAGAATCTGCTGCTGATTGCAGCGAATGACAGGGACTTGCTTTTCGGCTTCGTGCTGACGCACGAAAACGCATAGCGGGCGAGGGTGAGCGACGAGACGGGTGGCGATGGATGACTGTCTCGAACCGCCGCACCGCGCCCAGCCGTGCAGTCATTTTTTCATTTTCAATGTCGTGGCTCTGCTCTCTTGTTATTTTTACGTAGATGCGACAGCACGTGCTGTTGGCTGATGGCAGGCCGGTCGACGGACAGACAGGCAGACCGACCGACCTACCGATCGACCGACCAGTCAGACAGACCCGAGTTCCATGCTTGCTTACTTTTAGCTCGGAATACTTTTTGGCAGCCTCTGTCGAGGGATGCCTACAGAGCAGGGTGGCGCGAACGTGCGGGTTGCTTTGGGGGGAGAAAACGAGAATCTTGGAGGGGGGCCCCCTGCACGTCTCTGTATAAACTGTACAGCCTTCCGACTACCCTCCCCTGGCAAATTACAAGATGTTAAACTACAGTGGTAGGCAGAGGACTGCGGGACTGGAAGACATGGAGTTAAGAGGCTATCGAATCTAGCAAAGGTGAAAGCACACTTTGAGCTTAGAGGGTATAGCTAGGGTGGCCCATGCGTCGAGACGTGCAGCATGCCCCGCAAGAGGTAGGGTGCAGAGCTCCCAACAGGCGCGCTCGCTGCGTCCGCGTGCCGCCAGCGGCGCCACCCCACGCGCGCGCCGCATCACCGGCGCCGCCCCCTATTCTCGTCCGCGAGAGCCCCGCCGTCCCCGCGCCGGCAGACCGGCCGGTCCCGCCGGAGACGCGAGCCCACGCGTCGCGACCGCCTCGCCTCGAAGATGTTTTTCTTTGAACCTCCTCCTTCCCGATTGCGCCAGTGGCAGTGGTGGGCGGAAGAGGGGGAAGCTGGGCGATCGTGGCGTGTCTTTTTCGCAGCGCAAAGACGAGTCTGCCGCAACGTCCCGAGACCGAATCTTGGCGCCTGCATCCACACCGCGCGCGGCAGCGGCGCGGCCAAGGCGGCAGCGGCCTCGATGGACGGGCGGAAGCCCTGCCGCGCAGCTGCAGAAAGAGGCGCGCACGCCCCCGCGGTGCGACGTCCCGGCCCGGGGTGAGCGGGGGCGAGGTCGGCGAGATGCGCGCTGCGGCTGTCCCAGTGGAGACGAGTGCCTTGTGTCGGAGTGGGCGCCGGAGCCAGAGGACACGTGAGTGAGAGGGAGGAAAAGAATGAAAAAGGAAGGAAAAGGAAAGGAAAGAAAGGAAGGAGGAGGGAGAGGAGAGGAGAGGAGAGGAGAGAGCGCGGAGCGCAGGCGCGAGGCCGAGGCAAGCAGGCAGGCAGAGCCCGAACGAGCCGCACGCGCGCCGCGCCGCGCGAGCCTTTGTTGCGCAGAAGCCTGCGCCGGGGCGCCCCGGGAAGGAGGGAGTCGAAGCACGAGAGACCCGCCCGCCCGCCCGCCCGCCGACCCACCCACCCACTCACTTCACCCCAGTCACTCGATGGTCACCCTCGTTGACGTTCACGAGCAGCTGCGGCAGCAGCAGCAGCAGCAGATGGTGCAGCAGATGCAACAACAACAACAACAACAACACCAGCAAGAGCTCCTGCCGCAGTATCTGGAGATGCTGCTGCTGGGGCGCAGCGATAGCTCAGGCAGCAGCAGCAGCAGCAGCAGCAGCAGCAGCGTCGCCAGCGCGACCAGCGCGGGGAGCAGCGGTCTCGAGGTCGGTCCCCTGCCCCCGCCGCCTTTATCGAGGGACTTTCTGCTAGGTCTTGGAGTTGGCTTGAGAAGGAGCTCAAGTCTGCAGAGCTTGACCTCGGCGCGAAGCCTGCAAGACCTGCTCGCGTACCCCTCGGCGCCCAGCGCGGCGCCCTCGGTGCCCTCTGCTGCACCAATGGTGTATCCGGCCCCGCAGACCGAGCATCTTGCGCCCTTGCCTTCGCCAACGTCTTCGCCTGCCAAGCGGTGCCTCGACGAGATGCTCTCGTCGCGGATGTCTACCATGTCCTCGCACAGCGAAGACACTGCCTCGATTGTCAGCGCGTCGTCGAGCCACAGCACTTCATCTCCTCAGACGAGCCCCGTTCCGTCATTCTCCAGCGCTGCTGAGCCCCCTGCCAAACGGGCGCGCTCCTGCCAGGGAGTGAGCTATTTGAGTGCCGACACACGCGAGGCACTCTTGCAGCAGTTTCCTTTTCTCGCCCGGCATCAGGCCAGCGCACCTGCCCCGGAGGCTTGGAATGCCAAGCAGCCCCCGCAGCAACCAATGCAAAAGTTGCCGCAACACTTTGACCTCAAGGCGCTCGCCACCCAGGCCGTGCCTCCTCCCCCAACTTCCCTTGTTTTGCCCCCTGCCGCCCCAGCTGCCAAGCGTCCCAAGCGGGCTGGCAAGCTGTGCTCGGTGGATGGCTGCACGACGCGCGACAAGGGAGGTGGTCTTTGCGCCAAGCATGGTGGAGGTCGCCCGTGCAAATTCGCTGGCTGCTCCAAGATCGTTGCTGGTCTCCGATTTTGCTCGCAACACGGTGGCACCCGCAAAAAGCTTTGCTCCATGCCTTCTTGCAACAAGGGCGACCAGGGTGGTGGCTTTTGCGCGGCGCATGGCGGCGGCCGTCGATGCAATGTGCCTAACTGCCAGCGACGTGATATTGGCAGAGGCCTTTGCTGGACCCATGGTGGTGGTCGTCGCTGCGCTGTTCGGGAATGTCTTCGCTGCCCGACCGTCGACGGCTTGTGCAAACTGCACCACGACTCTGCATGAGCAAAGAGCGCGTATTTGCCCCCAACCTCGTTGGACCGGCCCCTTTTGATTCTGACAAACAAACCTCGCCTCGGCAGACTTTTACGCCTGCCACGCACCCGCACAAATGTACATGTATTTCCTAGGTTGGCCCTCAATGGGTTGACCCGAGCTGCGGCACAACTGTCTCATATTCGCAGCTCCCCAATGTAGTAGATTATCGAGTAATTTTTCGTACCACTTTAGTAGTATGTATATACCTTCCGAAAGTGGAGATCTTGCTATTGGCTGCTCTGATTCTCTGAGGACGGCCGGATTTCACTCATTTACTCGGTGATGGTCTTTTCCTTCCCTCATCGAGCAAGACTAGGCCTACCACTAAAACTGCGCCACGAAGGAAGCTGGACGAGTCTGGGCCTAGGTAGTATACTAGATAGCCAATAAACAGGCTTAACAAATAAACAGGCCTAACGATGGGAAACAGGTCTAACATTGGAAAAGGCTTAACACTGGAAAAGGCCTAACAGGGAAAAATTAATTTTAAAAATCTTGGAAAGCGTCTCTGTCACTGTAGCAAGCAATCATCACACATGAAGGATAACCAAAAAACTTTAAAAAAAAAAGAGAAAGGATCTATTGCAGTCTGTGGCTGCTTTTTAACTGGGACGCATGGTTTGTGGAAATTAAGCGAAGAGGCGCTACGCAAATCGTGATGGGACTTGCCGCTACTGTTGTTCGTGATTGTCATTGTTCTTGTTGTTATTGATGATGATTTTATTGCTGGTGCTGGTGCTGCTGTTGCGCCTGAGCCTGAGCCTGAGCCTGAGCCTTGGCTTGTTCTTGCTGTTTCTGATGCTCGATGTAACGCGTGCGTGCACGCGTAAAGACTTCCTTTTGCCGAGCGACGTTTGCCGGATCCAACGACATGGCGATTTGCGCACGCTCTGCCTTCTGGATCTCAATGAGATCACGACGAACGCGATCTTCGGGAATGTGAGGTAAGGGAAAGTAAAGGTGCACAGTGTTCAGCCGCATCCTGTCCCCATCAAAATAAAATGGATACATCCTGCCCTTGCGTTGCTGATACTCTTCGTGAGAAAGTACAAAGCGGAATCCCTTGGCAAGCAAGCGGTCCACAAGCGGCAGTGACGACTTTAATGGCACGTGCACCACGAGCACGTTCAGGTTCGCCTTGGCGGCAACACTATCGAGATAATACACGAGGCTGTTGAGCATGTACACGGCCGAACCACGCCGGCGTTCCACGTGACTGGTTTGAAGCGTGCATATGCGATCCAAAACAGCCCACTTGACGCCGTCGTCACCGTTATTAATCCAGAAACGCGAATAGGTCTGTGGAGCGTCACCGACGAGAACAACGCCGTGCAACGCCTTGTCATCGCGTTCGTCGAACTCAATTTGCGCCGGGATCATCAGCTCGCGGACAAAGACTTTCATGCGCATGAGTTGGCTGAGCTGGTGGAAATAGTGGTATGCAATGGGATCCATGGTCTCCTTGGTGTATATTTTCGTGCGCCGCTCAAAGGGTTTGACCATTTTGGGAACAAGCTGCGTCAGGTGTGCACAAATTTCCAGGCTCCGGTACCTTTCCTCGAAGCACTTGCGCGACTCCAGATCGGGCAAGGCTGCGATTCGGCGGCTCGCTTTTTCCAGAAAGGCGAGGGCGCGTTCTCTGTTGCGTTGTCGAACTTCTGTTTCGCATTGTGTCAGAAAGTTTGAGATGGCCGTCTGCTGGACATCGAGAGGCATGGTAGATACCTTTTTTTCCCATTCGGCAACGGCCTCCTCATGCGCCTGCTGCGCCGAGGGCTGGCCTGCCGCTTCCTCCTCGTTCATGGCGGCGAAGACCAGGATCCAGGTCGTGCGCAGGGAGAGGGGAGAAGGGGTGTAAGACCTTTACGCGCGCGTGTACGCGCCTAGTCCGGGGAGAGGCTCGCAGCGTCGGCTTCTTCTTTCGCGGATCTCTACGCACGCTAGCTAGAGAAGCGAGTTCTTGCGCCAGCCTCAGGGGAGTGCTCTTGCTTTCGCGCAAGCGTGGAGAACAAATCCCTGCGCGCTTTGCTTTGCTTTGCTTTGCTCGCTCGCCTGCTTCCTCTTGACGATGCAGCGAGGCCCGAGGTCTCGCGGGAGGAGGTAGAGGATATACAGGTCTCGCTCGCAAGCACCGCGCCTGCTCGCGGCGGGCAGCAGCGGTCGCGGTCCGAGCGCGGCGCGCCTCGCGGCGTCTCCTCCTCGCTCTGTTCTGCTCTGCTCTGCTCTGCTCTGCTCCTCTTCTTCTGCGTGTGGTACGATCGTTCGGACTACTACTAGTAGTATCATTCGTAGTAGTGTGAGGAAGGGAGAAAGCGGCCCAGCAGATCCCGGCGCGAAAGAGCGCCGAATTCATAATTGGGCGCCCTTACGCGCCGGAATCATGGCGTCGTTTTCGTTCGTTTGTTTGGACGATCATCTTGGCAAAGTGCAGAGCAGATTGGTCGCGGTCCTGGCCGCGGAGCGCGGCTGGCGGCAGGCGAGGCGCGAAGGCGGGAAGGGGGGGAGAGATGAGCGGGAACGCCAAGCTGATGGTGCGGTCGCTGCCGTACTCGGTGCGGGACGCGCGGCTGGCCGAGGTCTTTGGAAAGTACGGGGACATGGTGGAGTGCAAGGTCATCATGGAGCGCGACCAGCCGGACCGCTCGCGAGGCTTCGCCTTTGTCACGTACAGGGACAGCGCGGACGCCGCGCGCGCACTCGACGCTCTCGACATGTACCAGCTCGATGGCCGGAGCATTCGTGTTCAGTTTTCTGAAAAGGGAGGAGGATCAGGCGGCGGGTCTACTGGCGCGGGAGCACCGCGAGACCCACGCGGCGACCGTCGAGGAGGCGGCGATAGGGATCGCGACCGGGATCGGGACCGCGATCGTTATGGTGGCGACCGCGATCGCTACGGCGGTGATTCGCGCTACGGCGGTGATTCGCGCTACGGAGATCGTGACCGAGATCGGGGCCAGCACAGGGACCGGTACGACGATACGCGAGGCGATCGTGATCGGCACGGTGGACGCGACAGGCACGATGACAGACATGGCGGTCGCGACAGGCATGAAGACAGATACGGTGGGCGCGATCGCCATGGCGACCGACGTGGTGGCGACGACCGTGAACCTCATGCCGTGCGACGACCGGGTGCTGGAAGCCAGGAGGTGCGGGATCCAACCGACGACAATACCCGCATCTACATTTCCGGCCTTCCCAGCGACACCACGGAGCAGGAACTTGCAGACCATTTTGGCGGACTTGGCGTAATTGCGAGGAAAAAGCAAAAGAGAGGGTATCCCGACCAGTGGCCGTACAAGATCACCATTTACACGGACGATCAGGGCAAGCCCAAGGGCGATGCGGTAATTGGCTACGAGGACCCCAATGCCGCCCAAAGCGCTCCCGAATTCTTTAATGGGACCGAGTTCAAAGGATGCAAGATTAACGTTGAGAGCGCGGCCAAACCGCGATAGAAGAATTATCAACCTTTTGACATGACGAGAATGACGCTTTCCGAGAAGTGAGGGGTACACCTGCCAAGTTCTCGCGTCAAGTCAAGTTAGGTCAGGTGAAGACAAGTCAAGATATGTCTTGTCTTGTCTTGTCTTGTCTTGTCTTGTCTTGTCTTTCTTGCGAACAACTTGGGCTCAGCAGGCTAGACTACATTTCTTTTTTTTGTTTTATTTGCATGTACAAGATCATTGTCGAGAATCTCGATTGGCAACCTGATGACATTATAAGCACGGCGTAGTCTCGGAAGTGCGGTACACCTGCCAAGTCGAGTTGAATGTTGTCTTATCTTCCCTTTCACTTGAGCTCAGCTGGTTTTGTTTTTTCTCTATTTTACATGTCCATGTCCAGAGTCGCGTGTGCTTTACGAGCCCCCGAGAGTGTGAGAAAGTGAGTTTCTCTCGGAAACGCTCATGAACCGAGGGATGGCGCGCTTCTCAGCAGCTGTATACTCTTGCTCTCTTGCTCCCTGGACTGGGCCTTCCACGTAAAGTACCCAAGCCGAGACGCTTGCATTCCTTCTTTGCAAAGATCCGATCAAATATGTGCGTGTTAGCGCGCGCGAGACAGAAAAAGAACCCTCCTGAATCATACCTTGCGAAAGAGGATTTTCATCTTCTGGGAACAGATTTTTCCTGTCCAGGACTAAGCTGCGCAACGCATGCTTTGCTGATATAATCAAGTACTGAGACGAGACGCCGAAACTTTGATTCTCAGATGCCCTGGGAGAGTTCCCGGCTGGATGGCCGCTTTTCCGTAGCTTTCCGAACTTGCTTGAGCCTTAGATCCATGCGTTCAAGACTATGAAGCCGATACACGCTACGTGCCTGTGCGAGCTTGCCGCGGCATTCGAGCCAAAGTCCTAATCGCATTGCATCCTCTGCTGCGAGCAAGCCCCGAGCGTTGATGAGCGATCGAGATCTTGCCGTTGTCGTGGCGTTTTCCTCACTCGAGACGCTGTCAAAGTCGAGGGCTTCATCTCCGCTGAAATCGATGCTTTGTGGACTTGCTGCCGCCGCGGTACGCATTGCCTCGGCGCGTCTCCATTCCCGCCAAAGAACGTCCATTTCGTCGGCCCATCGCTGTGCAATTGAAGGCACTTGTTGAGGCATTTGCATAGCAATTTCGATATCCTGTTCGTCCCCGTCGTTCACCTCATCCTTGGACACATTCGATGATGTATCAGAAGCAGAAAAAAGAGAGCTTGAATCGAGTCGCAAGGACAAATCTTGATGATGCAAATCCCGAAGGCGACCCGCTGAGGCACGCGCCGCGCGACCAATCGTATCGGCCTGGCCCATACTTGCCGACCACGCAGCAATGGTATCAAAGAGCTGCGCTCCAAGAGCCGTCGGTTGACCTTGCACCGGCGTTGAGGCAATGCCGTGCGCAAATTGGCAGGCGCGCTCAAGCTGACCTAGGCGTAGACGATCCGAAATGTAGCGTCGCTGGGCAGCCTCGAGTAGGCGTACCCAGCGTTTACGCAGACGGGGTTCCGTGAGAAGAGCCACATCCGAGGCAAGAGCAGCGAGTGTGTCGATCAGGCATGCGTGCATTTGGTCTTGTTGGGAGATGATGAGCTCGCACTGCGCAAGTTTGCCAGCTTCGCGCGAGACAAGCAGGAGCGCGCGCAAACGGCGCTCGAGGGGAAGGCCGAGCCACGACGCGAATTGCGTCGCGAAACGCAGACGCTCCGCAGGTAGAGGCTCTTGCAGTGCTTTGCTCAAGTGAAGCCGCAATATGGATCGCCACGCGTCGGGACAAAGAACATCTGGGTCGTCAAAAGTGACGCACAACGGATGTCCGTCATCAAGGATGATGGCCAAACGATGACAGCGGGCAGCGTTTCCCGCGGTGGAGCCTAGCCACGCGCATGAGAACACTTGGGATGGGACGAGAATGTGCGGCGGAAAGTCAATACGCGTGCGCATAAGCGGCTGTAGCGCACGATCGAGCAAGGTGACGACGCCCTCTTGAACGGCTCCTACCGCGAGGACAAGGGCGTCGTCTGTCCATTGCAAAAAGTCGACAGCATGGGGGCTTTTGGCTTGATGCCAACGAAAACGTTTACGGATCCAAGAAGGCGCGAAAAGGAAGAGGTGATGCGTCTCGCCAACGAAGACGACTGCATCTCCCTGTGGTGTCCAACATCCTCGTAAGAAGTGTGTCGCCTTGCGTGTTTCCATTGATCCATCCACTTGCTGCACAAATTCGGAGTGCGCAAGCTTGAGTACGCCAGCTTGCATGCTTCCGGGTTTCTTGGACCAGGCACATAGCACATCGCGCGGATCATGTTTGCTGCACAAGAGCGTCCCGGGAACGGCGGTCACAAATGATGCGCTGAGGTGTCGGGTTACTTGCAAATAGAGCTGCCAGTCATTTTCGTCTCCGCCCGGTATTCTCTGTTTTACGAGGGCAACGATCATGGCAGCCGCGCTCGGATCGTCGAGGTTATTTTCCCCAAAAGCAACCACACAAAGTTCGCCATCGCAACTGATGCTCAGGGACTCGGCGCAGTACGGCAAGCGTCTGCGCGATTGAAAGACTTCACGGTCTGCCGCGCGAAAACTGTGCGCTTCGGTGTGAGGAGCGCGATGCATAGCGCATGCCACGAGCTCACCCGAGTCGAGCGATACGACGGCGATGCTGTCATGTCGCTTCACGTGTTCCTTTGAAGAAGAAAAAGTGGGAAGCGGTGCCAGCGTTGCGCACACGACCTTTTCGTGAGCGCTGCGCCGGACTCTTTGCGCCGAGGCGTCGACATCGATGGGCGTTCCGAGCTTTTCTGTCTCTTGGTGCACGTCCCAGGTCTTGGAGACAAAGTTGGCGTCAAAGGTCTGCACATGGTCGCTGTCGAGGACAACCGCCAGGACCGTCGCGGACAATGCCTCAGCTGCCGCGCCTCCGCCGTTCGGACTGTGAGTTGCATCTGGTTCGCCAGCCATTCTCAATTCTCGCAGCGCTGTCACTCGTTGGCTTCGTGCCAACGAGAGCTTTTGCCTCGGGACAGCGGTTGCGAGATGACCCTGCGTGCGTGCGTGGGCGAACGGTTCGTCTTTTCCATCACCATGGCACCGCACAAGGGGACCAAAAGAGCCCATTTCGCCCCTTTTCTTTTCTTTCTTTCTCCTTTTTTTTCTTTTTTTTTTTTTAGATCCAAACCTCGCCAAACCTCGTACTCGCACGAGCATCGAGCGTCCGGCGGCGAGAACCAGGGCGCACGGCCAGCGGTCTCCGCGAGGGAATGCTGGCAGCACGCGCAAGGGCGCGAGGCCTCGGGGCTTCGCGCAAGAGGGTGCTCGCGCACATCGGCTGCGGCGTTGGACAGCCCGGCGCGAGCCCGGGGCGCTTCAGGAGCTATGGCGAGGCTCTGCGGACCGTGGCGGTGCAGCGAGAGCTGCCCTTTGACCGCCTGGACGTCTTCAAGGTGGTGGTGGACGTGGTCAAGTATCCAGAATTCCTGCCGTACTGCACGGAGGCGTCCATGACGAGTTTTGGAAACCAGCAAATGCGCGCCGAGGTGGTCTTTGCGCACAAGCTGTTTCAGGAGCGCATGCAGTACGAGATTTCCTGGAAATCACCCGAGATGGTCCTCTCGGTGGCGACGGACACCAAGTTTGCCAAACGCATCGAATATCTCTGGCACTTTGAGGAAACGAAGCCGCATCGGACCCTGGTGGATGTCGAGCTCAAGGTCGCCTTTACCTCGTCGAGTTCGGCGTTTCTCTTTGACATGTTTGCCGACAGGATCCAGGACCGCGTCTTTCAGGCATTTGCCGGTCGCATTCGTGAGCTTGCGAGGCTTTCCAAGGAGCGAGAGACGGCCGTGTAGACTAGATACGTACGCGGTAGAGACCGCGACGATGAGCGGCTCGGTAACGTGACGTGCTCTTTCCATGTGATAATGAATGTAGTGGCACGAACGACTGTAGACAAATCAAAAGGTGGCGCGCGTGCCCAGACGAAGGCCTCTTTATAATCTTCGCAAGGCATGATCCAAGAGGAAAAAACGAGGTCCAAGGTGAAAGCTCACAATAATGATATGAAAACTGTAGAGGAAGGTGGGGGACCCAGATCGAGCAAAACATTTAAACTTTGCTAGAACTGCTTGCTCCTTGAATGGGTGAAAGAATCTATCCTAAAAGAGCCCAGCAAAAGGATCATTGGGGTCCGCTGCGGGGCGAGACGTCTGCGCGATGCCCATTGCAGGCATGCTGCTGGGGGCCTGCGGCATTGGTGCTCTGGGCACTGGCGCGACGACGTTTCGTGGTGCGTGCAAGCTTGCAAACGGGTCATCACTTGGGGTCGTCTGCCACCCGACTTGAGCCATGGGCACTTGCTGGTGAAACTGCTGCTGCGGCGGTTGTGATTGCAGCGGCTGCTGTGACTGTAGCTGTTGCTGTTGTTGCGGCCAGGCAGCAGAAGGAGCAACTTGCTGGGGCTGTTGGTACTGCATGCTTGGCGCGGGCTGATGAAGTACTGCAAAAGGATCGTCTGCCGGCATGCTCGACTGAAAAGAAAGGGTCGGTGCCAGTTGAGGCGCGGGCGCCGGAGAGGGCGAAATAAAGGAAAACCCGCCAGCTGCACTGGTGCTATTGCTGTTCTTACCGTTGCTGCTGGCGGGCGCGACGGCGACGCTTGGGGTATCAAAGTCAGCAAATAGATCTGTCACGTCTGCTGCCGATGCCGTCGTTGCTGTTGCTGGCGCGTCGAAAGTGCTTCCGCCAAAGAGATCGATTTCGTCAGCAGCGACAGCAGCAGCAGACGCCACCGCGTTCGTTGCGGCGGGTTGCGACGCGGGCGTGGATTTAATTGTGAGGGCATCGAAGAGGCTGGCCGTCTGTCCCATTGAGGCTGGCTCTGCGACGCTCGTCTGGGCCATCTTGGAGGCCGACGAAGTGGAAGGAAGCTCTGCGTTCGGATCGTACCAACGCTTCTCTTCGTAGACCATAACAATGAGCTCCTTCCATCGATCGATTTTATCGCCTTCGCGAGGCATATAGCGTTCCTCGTCCTTGGGCGTCCACTTGGCATACCATATGGCACGTGCACACTCGTTACCGCCGCCGTTGCGCTTGCGCAAGGCCTCAACCTCAGGCATGGTCCAGGTGGACATGGTCGCGGACTTGACGCGATGCGAGTACGCCTGATGCGACGACTTGCAGTAGTTGCAGACGAAGGTCCCATACTTGACGCAAATGGCTCCGAACCCGAGCCTGCTCTGCGCTTTGCAGTTCACGCACTCGCGGTTCGCGCCCAGCTTGCGCAGCTTGTTGAGCAGCGTTTCCGCTTCGTTGCCGCCCATCTTTCCAGCTCCCGCGCACGGCGTTTTTCCTCCCTTTCCTCCCACGGAGTTGCCCTCCGGGCGAGGCCCGCCGCCTCCGCCGCCGCCTCCGCCGCCGCCTCCGCGCGCTCCCTCGCCGCGCTGCGAGTGGCCGGACGAAGCCGGAGTTGGCCGCGCTCGATCTGCAATTTGCACAACTCCTCGGCCGCCTCCGCAGGCGACCTGGCCGGTGAGGCTTCCTTCTGGCCGCCGCGCCCTGGGATTGCCGACTTGCCTGCAAGTGGGGCAGTGTACATACTCGAGTTCCAGACGCCCTTCGGCGACGGTATAGTTCACTGTCCTCGCCGCGGCAAGCAGGGAGAAGCGGAGGGGCCAGTTCCGCAGCGCGGGCGAGCGCGCAGACCCGCGACGCGCGCGCGGAGAGGCCGCGCGGAGGCCGGGATGGAGAGCGCGGACGAAGAAGATGCGACGCGGGCCGGGGCTGGCGCGAAAAGGCGCGGCAGCGGCGAGGACCCGACGCGCGCGGCGGCAGGAGGCCGGGGCGAGCCCGCGGGCGCGAAAAGGCGCGGCGAAGAAGATACGCGCATGCTGGCGGGAGCCCAGGTCGACTTCGCGAGCGCGAGGCTGGGAAGCCTCAAGTTCAGGTTCGCCATCCCTCTGACACAAATGGCGTATGACCCAAAGACGAACACGAGCTTTGTGCAGTACTGCATGGTCGTGCAGGTCCAGGGACTGCCGCCCGCGACACAGGGACGATGGATGGTGCGTCGGCGCACAGATCACTTTACGAGCCTCCACAAGCTCGTAACGCGCGTCCTCGAGGCCAAGGGGACAAACTATCGTCCCTTTTTGCGCCCCCTGCCCCGGCGACGGTACTTTGAGTCGAGCGCGGCGGCAACGATCCTGAGCGCGCGGCGAAAGCGACTCAAGGAGTACCTGCAGGATGTCTTGGCGTTGGCCGAGGTCGATGGAGACGTTTGCGCGTTGGCGTGCGCGTTTTTGGACATTGACGAAGAGGCTGTCTTGGGCGGCACCCAGCCCTGGCGCGCTCAAGAAGACACCTTTGAAGCTTCCGGGCCAGAGACGAGCACGCACGCACGTCACGAGGCACACGACGAGTTCGACGTGATGGTGGACAAGCGGTCGCGAATCGATGCTGTCGTTGATATGGTGCGCAAACCGATGCGACGCGGGTGGCTGCGCCTGCAAAAGCGGCCAGACGCTGATGAAGATCCCGATGCCGCGCATATGCGAGGTTCCGACGATGAAGATAATGATGATGATGAGACGCAGGCTGCCCTGGCAGACGCCCTGGAAAGCAAGTCTCCGTCCGTGAGCGCAAACTTGGCTCTAAAAGCAGGTTTCCTCACCAAACGCGGCGGCCTTCACGGTGGAAGTAAGTCATGGAAGCGAAGATATTTTCGGCTCTTGCCCATGGGCCTATCGTATTATTCAGCTTCAACCATGACGCTCCTCGGCGTGGTTCGCGTAGGCGACGCATTTACGCGTGTGGTAAGTATGAACGCAGAGCAAACGCGACTTGTGCGTGTGCCATCGAATCAGTTTGGTTTCTTGGTAAGTACCGAGGATCGCGAACTTGTCTTGTGCGCGAACTCATGCCAGGAGCGGGACGCCTGGATGCGAGCAATCCAGTCTGCCGTCGCAGCGTGTGAGAGCGGAAGTGGGACGGGCGACAGTGCGGACCTCGCCTGCGAGGAAGCCGAGGACGACTGGTACGGATTTCGGTCGCAGACGCCGTTTCTAGGGGCAGGAACGGGTCATGCTGGTCGTTGTAGTCGTGAAAATAGTATGATGGGTCCTGTTGCATCGGGACTTCAGCACGTAGCCTCTCAAGAACAAGACGTTGATGTCAACGTTGACGACGATGGTGATTGCATTGGCGAGCAAGAAGCGGGGCCAGACGCAGACGGGCCAACGGCCGCGACGCAGGTCCAGGTCAACGTAGACGAAGGCGAAAAGGAGGCCAAGAGGCGTCTTCGCCGGCATCATTCGTCGTCCGCGAGCTCCATCAAGTACGACCCATTTGACGCATCGCGTGACAAGGGCAAAATTCGAAGGGAGGAGGACAGTTTCAACGCTCCTGACTTGCAGCGCAAGGATGCATGGGAGGTGGATTGGGCACAACTTGATCTTCATCAAAAGGTGGGCGAGGGCGCTGCTGGCCAGGTTTTTCGCGGGTCTCTTTGGGGGTCCGAGGTGGCTGTGAAAAAGATGCATTGCAACGAGCTAACGCCGGGCATGTTGCGCTCCTTGCGTAAAGAAGTGACCATTCTGAGTCAGCTGCGACACCCATGCGTGGTCTTGTACATTGGTGCATGCACGCAGTTGCCCAATGTCTGCATCATCACCGAATGGTGTTCGCGCGGGTCTTTGTTTGACGTCTTGCATTCGAGCTCACTTCTCCTGGACACGAAACGAAGACTCGACCTAGCGCTGCAGGTCGCCAAGGGCATGTCATACTTGCACGGTCGGCCGAAGGAAATTATTCACCGCGACCTAAAATCGATGAATGTCCTGGTCACGCAAGCATGGCAAGCCAAGGTCGCGGATTTTGGACTGACGATTGTCCGCCGCAAGTCCGACATTGAAAATGAAGATGGTGGCCATTTTGGTATTCAGGGAACCCCGCAATGGATGGCTCCCGAGGTCATGGAAGGCAACCGGTACAATGGCAAGGTTGACGTGTACAGTTTTGGGATTGTTCTGACGGAAATTTTCACGCGCAAAATGCCGTTTGCTGACCGCTACAAGCGCTTCGACTTTGTTGATGCCGTGCTGGAAGGCGCCACCCCCACCATTCCTGTGTGGGCCAGCGACACCACCTGTCTTGACGAATTCGAAGAGGGAGAAGATGAGAAGTGCGATGAAGACAGTCAAAATATTGCTCCCGCCAAACCTGCTCAACGTACAGCCTCTCAGCGCCATCGCCAACTGCGGCGAAGAAGCCTTCTCTTTAGCGAAGCGAATGCAACGTTGCGATCAAAGTCACTCCCTATAGTTCATGATGTGCGCCCCGCATCGCTGGAGACAGTCGGCAACGGTACAGCAGACTCGGAATCTGTGCTGGGCCACGATACTGAGCAGCCAATGCGCATGAATGAAGACGGCGACAGGATTGACCAAAAGAAAAAAGACGAAGAAGAAATTGAAGAGGATGGTTTGGAGGATCAAGAGGACCATCGCGAGCAAGTCGGAACAATGACGGCCCAGAGAGTTCTTGTCATGCGAAAGAGAGAAGGGGCCATGGCTCGAAGCTCTTGGGAGAGCGAGGGTGAGGACGCCCGACAGCGGCACGGCGAAGCGGACATCCCGTTGACCTTGGGCGCTTCCAACGAATCCCGAGGACCCGCAAACATCCAGCGTCTGACGCTAAAGTGTCTGAGTCGAGATCCGCGGTCGCGACCAAATTTTGAAGAGATTGTGCGACGCCTAAGTCTTCTTGCGGAAAATTCGTCAGATGAGCTGCTCGAGCACTTTGATTTGCCACGTGTGCACGAGATGCTCGAGATTGGCAGCCTTTTCGACGTTAGCCTTGCGGCTCGCGAAGTGACTAAAATTGCGCATCATGTACATACACGTAGTCCATTTCTTTTGAGCGGTGACGAGCGAGACACGGCCGATGACGCGGATGAGTTTTCCTCATTGTCGTCCATGAAAACGGGGACCGCCAAGGTCTTGCTCCTAACGTGGGTGTGCCCTCTGGTCGTTCGTCTCGTGGACCGCTTGACGCGGGAAACGGACTTTATCTTGACGCGCGGTGGCGAGCGCGTTCAAGTGCACATCCCAGAACGCATTCTTGCCGAATTGGCGTCAGCCATTTACAATTTGTTGCAGGTATGCAGTGGCGATGAGGGTGTGACGATGCAAGCGGCCAATGTCCTTGCCGATCAGGGGCCACTGCCCGTTTTAGCGAGGCTCTTTATGTTTGCTGACGCTGCGCAAGAGTTCGATCATATTGACGTCCAGCCTTCAGCGTACGATCAAGAGGCGGAGATTCAACACATCGTGAAGAACCGAAACCCAGACTTTGGAAGCCTGATGCACGCAGGTCTTGTGCTCGCATATTTGGGTCTCGCCGCGCAAGAGACGCGCGTCGCAGACGCTGTGGCGCGTGCCATTTCGGCGCAAATGCACTCTCTTGACGAGGCCTCGCATCTCGCATCCCGTGCACGATCTCGATGCCAATCCGTGGGTATCATGATTGGCACTGGCGGACTTATCTCCTTTGAGGCCGTTCGCGGAGGCCCCACACTCCCATCCGTTCCACAAATCGGACCATCTGTCCAGGAGCTTCGCGAAGAAAATCTCAAGATGAAACAAGAGCTCGCAAGCTTACGGCGCGAGCTCGAGTTATTAACGACATCTGAAAATAGTGTAAAGTAGGCAAGTTTCTTCAGGAGCACCAGTGTTGTTATTTTTTCCCCAATTATAGAGAGGGCGGAGTTGTAATCTTGTATGAATGAAAATATTGGACCACAATAATGAAGTGGACCTTCCCAAAGACCTGATGCCGGGCGGGAAGCTGCTATAAGAATCGAAGGGGGAACGCCATAAGAGGAATTTTCCGTCATCCAGAAAACAAGATCGAGGCTCGAGTCGATGAATCGATAAGAAGCGAAGAATGGAAAAGTGGATGCCTTGCACGAGAGGAAAAGAAGACAGTGTACATATGACTCGTCGGGGATGAAGATCCCGCCGTGACCAGAAATGGGGGGTTTCGCGAATAATGTATAATTTGAGAAGTAAGAAGAGACGACCTGAACCCCTCAGCAGATGTTGAAAAAAGACAACTGCTTATTCGGCCCAGAAGTGCAGTCGTTACTATTTTTTGGAAAAATTGCGCATAGCCTAAAGCGGAGACGGAATGACGCAAAGGTTACTTTGCGTGATTGGGCCCAGACCGTACTGGCGGAGCGCAGGGTTGACACGAGGCTAGAGCCAACGCTCTTGCTCAGAAGGCGACATCTTCCCATATTGCGACCTCCAGCTCGAAATGCGACATCTTGCTCACGATGCTAAGGTTTTCTCAGAATGCGGCATTAGAGTGCGCCAGCTTCTTGCCCAGAATGCTCGTGTATACATACGAAGGTGGCAATTAGCCCTTGGATATCATCATCTTGTCGTGCTCACCGTCAGGCCAAAAAAAAGGAAAAAAACATTCAA